>JAFVLL020009618.1:0-26704 GCA_021397915.2 Tor tambroides | reverse complement strand
ATATTAAAACAATAAAAGGCTTGAACTACTTCAGTTGTGTGTAATGAATCTAAAATATATGAAAGTCTAATGTTTATCAGTACATTACAGAAAATAATGAACTTTATCACAATATGCTAATTTTTTGAGAAGGACCTGTATTTACACTGTATGAGTAAAATTAATAAAATATGTTTCTATAATGTATAATATACAAGTTACTCAATGTGAACTTCAGCTTTAACAACAAAAATACCAACATTAACGTAAAGTAATGCAATTAAGTAAGAGTATTATACGGTTATAGTGTATTATCTCCCTTTCTTTCTTTTTCCTGGACTTTGGATCTGCTGACATCTCTATAACATTCTCTCTCTTTTTCTCTCTCTCTTTTTTTTTTTTTTTGCATACAATACTGATGACTTTTTCCTCCCTTCTCTATTTCTGTCTGGTGCTCTCTTTAATTAGTAGTCAGCACTACATGTCCTGCTTTCAGTCTTGCAGAACATGTTACAATTAGAGTTAATAGGAATTCAGTTCTCTTTTCCAAAAGATTGATTTGAGGGCAGTCATATCAGAAGACCTTCCTTTTCTTATCAATTACATTTACATTTATGCATTTGGCAGACACCTTTATCCAAAGCGACATATCAGTTTGAGCTTTACCTGGGAATCAAACCCATGACCTTTGCGTTGCAAGCGTCATGCTACTGTGTGAGGTTTATACCGTAGTGCTTAACAAAATGAGCAATATAGGTATGAAAGCATAAACAAAAAGCTAAGCATATGTATTTTCTCAATGTAATGACATGATCTTGATGCCTTGGAAGCCTGTCTGAAACAAAAACACTGACTAGGCAACAGTTTCAGACAAAACTGCTGTGCCAAGTGTGCTTTGGGTTATAAATATAAATATATTGTATATGACATTTGTCCTAACTGATCTGCTGATAGGCCAGACATTGGTAGGTGAGTACTATACATAATGGGGTTACCACTTATTGCTTGTATGTTTATTTTGAACACTGGCAAAGAAATTGTTTTACAGAAGCTTTTGCTTGGGTTGATGCTGTACATGGTCAATTATTTTTTTTTTTCTTCAGCGAAATACCGCTTTAAAATACGAGTGCATGAGGTGCTTTCCCCCAGTCAATGCTGCTTATTTGCAGCTGGAAGGCTGCAGAAATACTATTAATTGTGATAACACAAAGAAGAGTTGGGATTTAATTCTCTATAATATGCATGCTTTCAGAATATAATATGCATGCTTTTCAGTCCTACACTACACTACCCGCCAGAGAAAACCATGTCTAAACGCCACACGAGAACATGTTCTATGAATGTTGCTTTTGGCAAAATGTGACTGCTGACACTGTGAAGCTGTCATGATGATTTTCTTCCCATCCATCGGCCCTGCGTAGGTCTTGCACCTGACCGTTTTGACCAGCTGTGATTGACACTTCAGCCTCCTGGAAACACCTAGGGATCATGGCACCTCATGCCATGAAGATGAAGATAGCTAGCGAAAAACTGTAGCTTTAATCCTCAGGCCTTGGCTCAGCCTACAAGATCTGTCTCAGACTGGGCTCTGTCTTGTCAGTTCAGTAACGAGATCCTGAGTGACTTAAGTCCTCTGGTGATGTCAGACCTGAAGCTAGAGAACTGTGTCTTACTGATTGTCTCAGTGATCTTTGGCCACCGTAGCAGAACTTCAGCATTCTGCTGAGAGACAAACAGAAGACTCCAGCTTTCTTTCACTCATTACTTATTCTGTTATATGCAGGAGATCATTTTCTCTTTGTTATGAGTCATATTTTGGGTTGTCATATACAGTAATTTGTCTGCATTATCCACACTGAAAAAAGTGCTTTAAATTTACATGATTAAATCATGTACATCAGTTCCATATGAATCATTGAATAACATTATATATATACAACAGTTCTCTCTGGTTCTTGAATCTGATTGGCTGAGAGCTTTTTCCAGCAGTGTGATATTCTAGTGATAACAGAACTGTTTGACTGTTTGTATCCTTCCTCTTGCAGTATTTCTCACAGCGAGTGTCATGGTGGTCGCCCAAATACCCTATAATTTTACAAATAATACTGTTCTTGTGTCACGGAATGAAGTTTTAAGAGTTTTTTTAGTCAAGAATGTAGTTGTTTAGACTTAAAATGTGCGGCTTGTTAATAAAATGATGTCTATTTGAAAATTTACCTTGACATTTTCTGAGATGTTTTTACAAGGGAGTTTTCATGAAAGAGACTACTGAATCAGGGTTGTAAACAGGTAAGTTATTTTTACTTTCAACAACACCTTGTAAGACGCAGCCAACAAATGCACTGAGCAGCACTGTCATTGGAAATCACTCTTAACAGATGAAAGGAGAGTGCGACAAAGATATCGCTTTCCTTAGCGGACATTCAAACTGATGTTTTCCTTGAATCAGGGTTGTAAACAGGGAAGTTATTTTTACTTTCAACGACACCTTGTAAGACGCAGCCAACAAATGCATTGAGCAGCACTGTCATTGGAAATCACTCTTAACAGATGAAAGGAGAGTGCGACAAAGATATCGCTTTCCTTAGCGGACATTCAAACTGATGTTTTTAGTTGAATACGAGATTGAGCTGAAGAATGAATTCTGTATCAGATGCAGGTAATCACAACCGCTCAGTCTATCTCTTTCTCATAATAATTTACTCTACATAATACATTGAGCTTTTAATACAGTAATACAATAAGCTTTCAATGAAGCAACTCAACGTTCCTTCATTACTAGTTCTAAAGTGCCGTTTTCGAATTAGGAATGGAGGCTCGGGCTCAGCTATAAAACTGTCAAACTGAGATTTGAATCTGTGGCAGAAGGAAGTGGTTCCACACAATAGAGAGTGGCACTTGTGCCATCAAACTGTTGTATAAAAGCAATATCACACTCGTAGCTGTGTGATGGGCTGCATACCAGCATGCTGTGATTACCTACAGCTGAATCACAGCCATGCTGATGTACAGCCATATCACACTGCTACTCGTATGATATTGCTCAAATACATATAATCAAAAACCTAAGAATAGCACACACTAACATGCTAAATAGCAATTACTCACTGATTAAAGCAACAAATAACATGCAGTATTCGTCATACCAGCTCTCCACCTAAGCAAAATCTCCACTCTTCGCCACAATGGAAATAATATAATTAAAACTGAAACTGTTCTACATCCCAACATATCAACACTAATCAAGTCTCCCCCTTTTCTCATCTTGCTCAAAAACACTCACTTTTAACACTTTAACTAAATTTTAACATTTTTCCCCATCAAGTCCCATGCAAAGCATGTTGGAAACTACAAATCCCCTGTTTTAGTTTACAGCTTTAAATGGATTGCATGCAAAAGAATAGTTCACCCAAAAATGAAAATTCTGTCATTAATTACTCACCCTCATGTCGTTCCAAACCCAATCAAAAAGACTTTCGTTTATCTTCGGAGCACAAATTAAGATATTTTTGATGAAATCTGAGAGCTTTCTGACCCTGCATAGACAGCAACGGAACTACGATGTTCAAGGCCCAGAAAGGTAGTAAGGACATCATTAAAATAGTCCATGTGACATCAGTGGTTTAACCTTCATTTTATGAAGCTACAAGAATACTTGTCCACAAAGAAAACAAAAATAACGACTTTAATCACCAATTTCTTCTCTTCTTTTCTCAGTGTAGTACATAATGTGGGATTTAGTGGATGTGAAAAAGATGTACTTTACAGCACAACAAAGTATGTAAACGTAAAGCAATTATAAGTTTAAAAGCATATTTTGAAAAGCTCAAAGCTTGATGATATGAATGAGGAAATTTAATGATCTGTTTACTCTTGTCTTACAGATGTTCACAGCGCCGCACTGACTTTTGATTTAGTGAGCACTCTCCCACTCACAGAGGCACATGCATCTTACTTTAATCAAGAACGTCCTTTCCATTCTCCCACCCCATCCTCCTCATCTCAGCAACGCTCACTCTGTTTTTCCCTACAACTCAAATTAACTGCAGAAATATAATCAGTTTTCTGACAGATTATATACTTTATGGGTGATGGGTTAGGTAGATATTTGAAAAATTGAGCATTCAAAGCAAAGCTCAATAGACCGTGTAAAAGCTCTTAGTGAGAGGGATTCAATATATGTTAAAATAGTCAGATACTCTCATGAGGAGAAACCAAGGAATCATTTAATGCAAGATTTCTGCTCTCTGAACCCAATCCTTGTATGTCTTTATTGGGAGTGCTGCTTGAGCGGTAAATCAAGTGATATGAATTTATTCTCCAGGAAAAGGCTCCAGCTCAGTGAATTTTTGGTAGCATCATATGGTTGGTTACATTATGTTTTGTGTACAAATGAGCACAGCTTACAGATCGAATAAAGAATATGCGTTTTCTAACCAATCTCAATAAAGCTCTCAGATTCAGAAAACAGGAAATTAATGGGAAGAACTATTATGACTGCAAAGGGGTGTATGATGACAAAACGAATATATCATTGTTAGTTTCCTTGCATTTTGGCTGCAAACTGATTTATTTAGCATATATTTATAATTACGAATTACATTTGAAAGCTAGATATAAAAAATAGAGTAGCAAAAAAACAAGTCCAAAACTAAAACATATTAATCTAAAGCCAAAAACTGCAATGTATTTGTATGTAGCTTCGGTGGCTCTGCACAGCCGTCACCAGAGGGCTTGAAGACACAGGTTCCACAGATTAAGTCGAGGGAGTTCTCTTGACCTTTCCATCAAATGCCACGCAGTTTGAGGTGTACAAGCATAGTTAAACGCCACAGTTTTGCCGCCGTCTTATCTTTGCGTGCTAATCGCACACCCCATCACTGCTGTTCATTAGCCAAGTTTAAGATGTTGCGGCAATAGGTTAATGACAGCGACCACCGAGGCCTGAATAATATTGTTTATCTTCTCCTTTGCTTTTTTTCATGCTGCATGTTCACAACTGTTGCTGTTGCTTCCGACAACATCGGTAATGAGGAGATGTTGACGTTGGGTCTTGTTAGTTGTGTACATTGTCAGGAAAATTAAGCTCTCTCCAGGCTAACGTAGCTCGCGATTCGCAGTGACATTTAGCCATTAGCTCCATGCTGAATTGGACAAACGAACAAAAGCAGAAGCACAAAACGCAAATCATATCCAATTAAGCGAGGCATGAAATGGTGAAACCCTAGCAGGAGATTTTACAGGCAGTGCACGAGGAAAGGTCAAGCTCTGACAGAACAGGGCACAGTTAGACGACTGATTACAACTAACGAGCCCTTTGCTTTAGTTAGAATTAGCTGCATTACACAAAGACCCCCCCACCCAAAGTCAATACAGCACCCACACAATTTATTAGACGCACCTAAGAAAAGGAAATTTTGTTCCATATATTTCATAAATATAATGTGAAAAGCTAGCTATCTGCCTTGTTGAAATAATTTTCATAACAAAAGTAAATGAGTTCACATTGTACATAGGAAAAAATCTTTATTTTAAAATTTAAAATATTTATTTTAAATGGGGCTTTTTTCCTGATTTTTTGTCTTAATAGAGTTTATTTACTCAACCTCATGTTGTTTCAAACCTGTATGTTTTACTTCTATGGAACATAATAAAGATATTTTGAAGAATGTTGATAACTAAACCGTTGTGATTACCATTGACTTCCACTGTTTTTTTGTCCTTACAAATGTAGTCACTGGGAAACGAAACTGTCTGGTTACCAAACTGTGGCAGCAAATATTGTTTGGTTCTTTTAAAATAAAGCTGACTCACGATGCCATAGAAGAACCTTTTTGTCTAAATGGTTCCATAAAGAACATTTAACATTTGAAGAATGTTTGTGTTTCACAAAAGGTTTTTTGTGGCGAAAGAAGGTTCTTCAGATAAAAAGTTAAGAAAGAGATGGTTCTATGGCATCGCTGTGAAGAACCTTTTAAGTACCTTTATTTTTAAGAGTGTGTTCTGCAGAAAGAAAGAAGAAAGAAATGCATACAGGTATGATGAGTAAATGACTGACTAAATTTGAGTGAGTAAATGACTGGCTAAATTTATATTTCAATGTCCTTTTTAGAGAGTTGTTTGAAAAAAACAGCATAATTAATTTTATCAAATGCTCATTAGAGGTGCATTTAAAGGGGACCTATTATGCAAAAATCACTTTTATAAGCTGTTTGAACACAGTTGTGCGGCCGCAGTGTGTGAAAACAACCAGCCTATAATGTTAAAAATCCACCAACTCATTTTTTTATAAAGCCAATAAGTCATAAACAGTCTCTCCAAACGAGCTGTTTCAGATTCTCCCTCTGTGCACGTCACTGAGGGGAAAAAGTCCCGCCCATTTTTGACGCTCTCTGCCCTATTAGCATAAACACAGCCCTGAGTGAGAAGATGTGGTCCGCCATTACTGGAGATATACACAATGTCAGCACCAAAGAGTCTTTACAAGTGTTGTGTTTTGAGATGCACTAATGAACATAGGAGTCACCATAATCTCCCCTCATCTGAGCCAAGGACACTGTGGTTAAATTGCATTTTCGAAGGAAATATCCCGGAAAAAATCAGTAACGTCCCCAATATGTTTAGGAATTAATACCAAGGCTTCGTGCACGAACGTCAGCTCCAGACAAAGTAAGTATCACGCGTTTGTTTTCCAAATTGCCTTTCTGAAAGAGCTTCTTGGCACTCTGTAAGGCTTATTGCTAAAGCTATCATTGTCTCTGTGTGTTTTCACTGATGCTGCCTTCAAGTGCTGCCAGAATGATCGTGAATAGGAATGTGGTAGTTAAAAGTTGCGTATGAAAGCAATGTGAGTCGATCGCTTGAAGCTGTCAAGCTCATAATCAGAAGTGGGACTTATAAAGTCTGTGATAGCATGAGACCAGCTATGTTGTTATTTTTATTCCGCCGTGCTCTCCGTCTGTGTAATTCATAAACGTGAATTTATTATGCACTGTATAATCAGATGACTGACTTTGAAACGGAGTAGTTTTCTGTAAAGATAACAGGCTTGTATTAATAGGGGAATGTTTATTTACAAAGGCTAGCACTGCTAATGTGGAGCTTGAGCTCTTGAAGCTCCGCCCTCTTCTCCGGGAGCAACAGCTCACTCGCATTTAAAGCAACATACTCAAAACAGCGCGTTTTGGCTCACACCCTAAAAATGGCAATTTTAACAAGCTGTAAAAATTGAACTGTGGGGTATATTGAGCTAAAACTTCACATATACGCTCTGGGGACATCAGAGACTTATTTTACGTCTTGTAAAAAGGGGCATAATAGGTCCCCTTTAAGTCAATTTTTATGCATTTTTAAATAAATCAATATATAAAAAAAGAACAAAAATGAGTGACACATCAGTATTATCAATTACTTTTATATTAATTGTTATACAGACAGTGCTGCTATCAGTAATTGCCTTAATGTCATTGACAGAGACCAACTCAGCCAGCACTTTAAGTGGCCATGCAATCATCTCCCTCCATAAACTAAAGTATAATTAAATAAAATATTCTAATTTCAAATAAACAGTTCAGTGCAATCCATATACTGACAATCTAAACTCTGAAAAATGTGTGTGGTGCTTCTTTAACTGGTCCCTGAGCTTGTGCACGTTTCAGGGTAAAGCAGCTAGGACCTCTCACACAGATGCTCCGACGTGACACAATGCTGTGTGTGTTTATGGGTAGAAGAGCTGGTTGCCTGTGACAGTGGCGAAATGAGGCTAACAAACAGTCTAATGAGGATGTGCCAGCAACACGCCTCCATTTGTGCATGTGTGTGCTGAGAGGTTATATATGCCCTCCCTTCTGCAATAATCCATTTAATGGGACTGTGTGCATAGAGCTGCTCAGAATTGATGTCATCATGGAAGGGTGTGAGGTTGTAGGAAATCCAACAAGCCTTATAGTGACCCAAAACTGAAAAGTCTCCAGCATCCCCAAGACCCAACATAGGGACAAGAGGTTTGGAAAATGGATTTACTTGCCCTCATGTCATTCCAAACCTGTTCGACTTACTTCCTTGTCTGGATCACAAATAAAGATATTGTAAAGTATTGTCATTGGACATTTTTCAAAACTCCTTGTTTTTGATTCAATATAGGAGAAAGAAGGTCATGCAGGTTTGGAACGATGAGTAAATGATGGCAGAATTTTAATTTTGAGGGTAAACTCTCCCTTTATGTGCCAGGTACAGAAGTTGATAAAGGTCAAAGGCATTTTTGAGATCAACAGGAAGCTCATATGTTCATAGAATAAACTTTAGCCAAAAAAAAAAAAAAAAAAACACCTAACTAGCAATCCTAAACAAGACATAATCTTGGTAGTGACTTTATGTTTCCAAGCTCTAAAGATGACTTTACACAGCTGTGACAACTATGAGCACTCTTCCCAATCAGAATGCAACAGAGACAAAATGTACTCTGCCGGGATGGCCTTGTTTGAAGAGACACCCTCTTATTTTGGAAGGACCCTTTATCTCTCTTACTCGTCCTCCTTCACTCTTTCTCTCTCCCTGTTTCACGTTCTCTTGCCCTCCCTTTCTCCCATTCTCCTGGCAGGCTGGCCAGCCATAAGGTAGGGTGGTGCCTGAGGATAATGGCAGAAGGCAGAAGCAGGACATCTGGCAAATACTGCCCCAATATGTTTCTATAGAAAAGGCGGGGAATTTTCAGAAGACACAGCTTGCAGGCATGCAGCTCACGGCCCGGCCAAAAGAGGAAGATTAAAAATAAATTAGTTAACATCTTGCCCGTTTCACCCTGGAGTACCACATTTCAGTGTGCAAGAACTGATTGCAGCTGCCATTTACATTACAAAAACGTAGCAGGAGAATGTGTATCGTTAATTAGGAGAAATCATGTGTTGCCTCCTAAAGCTAATTCAGTAAGCACAGATGTGGTCCAGAATTATTTAACCCACTCTCTAGATTTCTGTCTTCCTCGACGCGGTGGTAAACTCACTTGCTGCACTTCTTTCTTTTTATTTCATTCTTTTTTTTTTCATAGGAAACATATTGTTAATTTGAAATGCAAATGTGCCCCCCCTGCCTCATCCAATCATGTTAGTTCTAATGAGGTGTAAAATATGTACATTAATGACAGTGAGTTATTTATTTCTAGGGGCAAAGAAATTGCTCCTAATCATTGCCTACATTGTTGAGACAACAAACAACTTCATTCTGCTGGCTCATTAGGTTTAGAGTGAATCATGTAAAGGAAAAAAGGAAACATTCAGAGGTATAGAATTGTCTGCTACCATCTTGATGCATTACAACAATAAGAAACTCTACAATAGGGTGAAAGTCCAGTTGAAATAAAGCTTCAAGCATCTGCATCAAATTAATTGCCATTAACTTACATGTAACAGCATGTGATTTTATGCGGTGTAATTATTGTTTAGGGGTTTTCCTTGACTGTAAAGAAAGTATATAAATATAATTATATAACTATAACTAAAAATAAAATTTGTAAAATTGTCCTTTAAATGCCGACTTTTCCAGGAATTTGCTGAGAATTTGAGTTTGAATCAGAGAACAGTGACTATAGACCTATTGTATAAATATAAATTATAAAAAATGTAAATATATAAAATATATACATAAAAAATGTACATTTATTGAACACAATTTATTGTTCTGAAACACCCATTATTAGGATTGTAAGTATTACTACAGAGTATTATTATGTTATTATAAATGTTATAATAATGATTAAGGGCACATTTCTAGTAGCTATATAGTGTTTAAGAAAATATTGTTTAAAAAATGAAAATGTAAAACAAACTGCCATTAATATTGTTTGCTTTAAGACTAGTGATAAATCATAAGAGAAATAAAGTGCATTTTTTTGTTGCATTATGCTATTTTAATTTTGGTATAATAGCATGACAATATGAAACTATTTAATCTTCAAAATTTTAAAAAAAGTTGGTTATACAACATCATTCTTACAGTTTTTTTTTCACAATCTATTTAGACATGCAAATATATAAATTCATTTATATTTTCCTCTTTGGATTCCTTGAAAGGGATCGTCATATTTGGGGCACTAATTGGCATTAAGAAGTTAAAAAACAACATCCAGTCTAAATACACTGAGTCAGCAGTAACAATAAAAGGTATAATCAATCAATATGTTAATACATTTTATAGGAGTACAAACCTGAGATCTTCTGTATATGTGTAAATAGGGTTCAAAACAATGAATAACAGCAAAGGAGACCATTTTGTGCAACATACCCAACAAGTGACATTCACAGATTCCAAACCACAGCTCATACCATTAATCACATACTGAATATCTGTTGTTTCTCAAAAGAAACTGCCTCATGAGAAAAATCAAAGTCCTCAACTAAAGCTTTACCCTAGTTATATTCTGGCCTCACATTTTTCATCTTAATTAGTTGGGCAATGTCAACATGCTAAACACATGGGACTGTCAAAGAGTCTCTTGTTCTCATTACGCATGTTGTGAATATTCTTCAACCAACAGGCTTCCGGTTCATAAGGCACAGCTCATGTGCTTGTTCTAAGCTCGAGTAGAGGCAATACGGATGTGTGGACATGGTCACACATCAGCAGATGGAAATGAGTTCAGTGGAGAATGATTGGGCTTTGTGTGACTGGCGGCTCTGCCAGTGCGCTCTGTCTTTGTTTGAGATAGATGGTCTACAAAAACTGAGGAAGCTTGAACATGGAGAAGATTGATGGCATGAAGTAAAGAAACCACAGTGTCCCTCTTTGTTGAATATTTAGTATTGAGAGTGATAAATGTCAAAAAATGGAATAAAAAACAAAATGAATACATTTTTTCTACAGTGCATGTTTGATACTTTAAAATGTGTACACGACAATGGTAATAATCTAAACAGACATCTAACCTCTTTTAAAGGGGGTGTTAGAAAACTTTTGCTGTTTTAGCGATTTTCATGCACATGGCTTGAAGGCACCATTGTTGTTTATTGAAAGTAACATTTTTGCTTACTGCAGTAATGAAGCATATAAACAGCAGAACTTTGTCAGTAGCTACTCAAAAGCCTTTTTGAGCAATTTATTTGGAGCATTAACTAAATCCTGATTAATGTTGGAAATGTTATGCTCATAAAATATTCTATATATTATTTGGTAACCCTTTACAATAAGGTTTCATTTGTTACCATTAGTTAATGTATTAACTAGCATGAACAAACAAAGAACAATGCATTTATTACACTATTTATTAATCTTTGTTAATGTTAGTTAATGAAAATACAGTTGTTCATTGTTTATTCATGTTAGTTCACAGTGCATTAACTAATGTTAACAAACACAACTTGTGATTTTAATAATGCATTAGTAAATGCTGAAATTAACTAAGATTGATAAATGCTGTAGAAGTATTGTTCATTCTTAGTTCATGCTTACTAATGTCGTTAACTAATGTTAACTAATGAACCTTATTGTAAAGTGTTACCTATTATTTTTACTTTTACCTCACATTCATGTTGCATGTCTTCTGTTTCTGCAATGTTGTCAGTTTTTATTTTGCCATGAGTATTTAACTCATTTTGTTTCCATTACCTCTTATATGGTTAGTGACAATGTGAGGAAAAACAAAAAGCTTATTTGTCCACTACCATTTTGAAACTAAGATGTACAAACAAACAAACACTGGATTTTTATTATTTAGAACTACATGGTTACCTGTGGTCAATGGGCAAACGCTTTTTGCTATTATAATGATATAGTTCCAATGTCAGCCAGCAGGGGCTAATGGGATGATGCCAACAAGCCAATTCCTGATGCCTGACTGACCATCTAAAAACAAACTGGACTCTGGTTGGTCGCTTCACATGTCAAGCAAATGGTATCTCCTCAGTGGGCAGTTCTCGGCCACAATAAAACAATATGCTTTTACACATATACTGTAGTTGAAGTGTGGCTACACAGGTCCAGTGTCAGTCTATGCACTTAATCAGTAAAGGGATTTATACTACTTATACAATACATATGCTGTCAGTTATATCAAAAAATATTTTGCATATTTTTTTTTTTTTTTTTTGTCGAGTAAATGCATACATAGTATAAAACAACTCTACATGTTGACGTTATTTCTCTGTGGAAGTCTATGACATTTTGCTATTTGCATATGAACATGATCTGATGAAGTAAATACATTGTTAACCAGATTGTTTCTCTCAGCTCTGTACAGTATTTTCATACCAAATGTGACAAACCACAGGTACACTGAGCTCATTTTCTATTGTTGCATATTATGTTCTTGTGTATTTTTTATGCTAAAAGGGAAACACTCATACTGTATATAGATATTCTCTGTGTAATCCTGCATCCAGCATATATTTTCTGACAAATGCTATGAGCTAGCCAGTGACCGGCACACTCTGGAGCTCCACATCTGTTTAGTCTCATTACTATGCGTAGTGCCCAGAGCTACACATTCCCCAGTCACCCAAAGACTCAGATTGAGGCTAAGCTAGCCAGCACTGACAGTTTACATTCCCTCTTACTGTTTAGTCTGAGCCATCGGGCTAATCCCTCTAGCAACAGCTGTCCTTTAGCATCATAGATGCTAACTTCCCTTTTGACAAAAACAAAACAGGATCATCAGTGTCAACAACGATTTACCAACAGCCATGGCTAACATCTTCTAACTTTTCATATCCCCGACCACTTCAGGCTGATACTTTAAATCAACAAAAGCCACAGCGCACTCATATGTATGCTAATAGAGTTTTTGTTCCTCAGCGTCAATGTTCCTCTTGACCGGCGCACGAGAGGAAGAGAGAATGTGAAATGATGCAGATGAGGCATGAGGGGAGAAAAGAAAATAAATCTGTTAATTAATACATCCTGGCTAAAAAGGGTTGGGAGGATTATCTGAAAGGGCCTGAAGAGTCATCGACGAGCACCAGAACACCTTCTGAGAGTCGAAAGTGCTGTGTATGGCCAATCCACAGTCTTCTTCATCCACTTAATGCATCTATCACAAAGCGCTCGAGAGCCGCCCGGGCTGTGAAGGGCTGGGACTCATGAAGTGACCTCTGTGGCCTACATCTACCCCAACACACGAGTGCTCAGATAAGTTCAACAGCCACTCCAAAAAGCTGGCCGGCTGAAAGAAGGCACTAATTAGGGTGGGGAACATGGATGACAGAGTCCCTCAAGAGCTGGCACACAGTATGAGTGTATACTGAACCTTGTCATGTAGGTCAGTTTGAAGCTTTTAGCAAAGCCATGCATATTAATGGGCCTTTCCCCTTTCTTTCTCTCACACATGATCACAGGAGGCTGAATCCCCTGAATTATGGCCCTAGAGGCTTTGGATGAATTAACTGTGGACTGTTTCTAAAAACATATGCATTGTGAATTGAGATCACTGCTAGGTGTAGCATTCCTAGGCTAGTCTATTGGTCCATATGGTTGAATTGTGAAGAAATAGCCATGAATCAATGAATTAACCCGCTCATTTCTTTGCTGATTTTTAGTGGATGTTTAGCCATTTTACACAGGTGTTTATGATGTTTGAAAACCACAAGCTGTCCAAAAATGATTAATATCTAAATACTATCTAATTGTTTAGGGGTCAGTAAAATATTCTTTTAAAGAAAGTGATATTATTAATTAACATTCATAATGTTACATAATATTTCTATTTCAAACAAATGCTGTTCTTTTGAACTTCCTTTTCATCAAAGAATTTCCACAAAAATATTAAGCAGCACAAATATTTCCAACACTGATGATAAGAAGAAATGTTACTTGAGCATTAAATCAGCATATTAGAATGATTTGTGAAGAATCGTGACACTGAAGACTGGAGTAGCAGCTGAAAGTTCAGCTTTAGCATCACAATATTAAATTACATTTTAAATTATATTAAAATGAAAAATTGTTTTATATTATGGGATATTTCACAATATAGTTTTAATGTATTTTTGATCAAATAAATACTGCCTTTGAGCATTTAAAAAATCTTACCAACCCCAAACTTTTTAGCAAAAGTGTACATTTATACACTACAAGTCAAAAATTTTTAAACAGTAAGATTTTTTAAATTTTTTAAACAATTCTCTTCTGCTCACCAAGCCTGCATTTATTTGACCCAAAATACAGCAAAAGCAGTCATATTGTGAAATGTTTTTACTATTTAAAATAACTGCTTTCTATTTGAATATATTTTAAAATATAATTTATTTCTGTGATCAAAGCTAAATTTCCAGCATCATTACTCCAGTCTTCAGTGTCACATGATCCTTCAGAAATCATTTTAATATGCTTATTTTCAAAAATGTATTATTATTATTATTATTGTTGTTGTTGTTGTTGTTGTTGTTATAGATCAAGATCAAGCATTTATCTGAAATATAAAGCTTTTGTAACATTATACACTATACCATTCAAAAGCCTGGAGTCAGTATCTATTTTTTTTTTTTTTTTTAATTATATGAAATTATATGAAATTAATACTTTTATTTAGCAAGGATGCTTTAAATTGATCAAAAGTGATGATAAAGACATTTATAATGTTACAAAAGATTTCTATGTCAGATAAATGCTCTTCTGCACTTTTTATTCATCAAAAAACCCTGAAAAAAATTCTCCTCCGCTGTTTTCAACATAACAATCAATAATAATAATAAATGTTTTTTGAGCAGCAAATCAGAATATTAGAATGATTTCTGAAGGCTCAAGTGACTGAAGTAATGAAGCTAAAAATTCAGCTTTGAAATCACAGGAATAAAATGCATCTTAAAATATATTCAAATAGAAAACAGTCATTTTAAATAGTAAAAATATTTTAACATTTTTCTGGTTTTTCTATACTTTGGATCAAATAAATGCAGGCTTGGTGAGCAGAAGAGACCTCTTTAAAAAACATTAAAAATCTTACTGTTCAAAATCCTTTGACTAGTAGTGTATGTACATAACTATATTACATTTAGAGAAAAAGAGAGGACATATTATGTAAAGTCTTGTAGATTACCTGAATGTTCACTGTCCAAGAAGGTTTGCTCAATGCTCAAACCTTATAACAAAAGTATAAATTTAAATATATAGTACATGTGTTTGTGTGTGTGTGTGTGTGTGTGTGTGTGTGTGTGTGTGTGTGTGTGTGTGTGTAATTATATTTAGAGAAAAAGAGCTACAAAATATGCCAAGTCTGGGATTTGGGGCACAGTTTGCTTGCAGTTTGAAGTAACACAGAGAGCGTTACCCGAATGTTCATTGTCCAAGAAGGTTTGCTCGCTGCATGTTAACGTCCTCTCCGATTTCCTCGCATGGACAGTGGGATGCGGTTGGCACGGATCTTCAGCTAGGCCTCACACATCGTATGGTCCGCTGTCACTCACCAACAGTCTTGTTTACTCCAAAACGCAGCTCTTCCCTTCTCTCCGACCTTCCTGTGCTCTCCCCTCTTTCTGATCCCACTGATATGTGTCTCTTTGAAAGTTGCACTCCGGGACGTGTGATGTACATCGGTGGTAATCGGATAAGTTGGGCAGCATCCTCCTGCTATCTTTCCAAAACAACATCTCCACTCAACTGAGCGCCAGAGTGCAACTGTCACATTACAAGCCAAGGAAATGTGTTCCACAGCTCTGAGCTGTAAACACAAATTGGAGGAAATAAAAGGAGGAAAATATCTAGCAAGCCGAAAGATGTTTTGCATGACAGAAAATCGCTAACGCTTTCAGGAGAGGCCAGGACCGAGAGGTGGTGTTGGGGGGGCAAATCGGCATTCTGTTGTCTGTTTGAACTCTTTAACCAATTAAAATGGCAGAGCAGAGTGCATATTTTAATATGCATGACAGAATGGCAGATTAAGAGGGGGAAAAATACTACGGCTAATTATGTGGTCAACAGTCTGCCATGATGCCATTGTACCTTCCGTTTAATTTGCACGTTTAAATTCATGATGGCAACATGCGTTTTTGATCTTGCAGTCAAAACCTAAGGCTTTCAAGTGCATTGTTTTAATGAGGCACAGAACATTTGGAGTTGTTCTCTGGGCTAGAAGAGCATCCAGGGAATTTACACAGCACCATTTTTTTCAGCATTATTTGTCATTCTTTCATAATGAGCAAATATCTTTATCATGCCTTTATTTCTCTATTTCTCTTAATTGAGTAGGTCATTATTGTTTTGCTATCACCCCATAGCTATGTCATTTTATGTGCAATTCAAATTTTAATTTTATTTTATTATGCTATGGCTTCCAGCATGCTTCCAAATTTCTACCTATTATTTCGAATGAATGAATATTGAAAAACATTTAAATGTGGTTTATTTGGTGAAATGTGAAATACCAAAAATTAAGTCAATATTAAAAATGAACCCTATTCAGTTTCTTGATGCAAAAAAACTAAAACTAAAAACAAAACAAAAGAAACAAAACAAAACAAAAAAACATTCATTCTTTAAAATCTAATAACTCCATCTGAAACAACTTTCCTTTTCCGCTAACATCATATAGGCCAAGTTTGCTATTGGATAATGCTTACCAATAGCCAAAAAGCTAATTGGGCTTTGTTTTAGCAAACTCAAATTCACTGTGGGTCCATCTAACAGCCATTTTTACGAGCCCATTCTATTCCTTTCCCCTCCTTAGATAAGATAGCCTTTTTACTTGTTGATTATACTGTTGCAAATGGAACTATATTGAATTATGGAAGAAAAATGGTTGCAAATGGTTATTTACCTTGATTTTACTTGGCTTCATGTGAAACATCAAGATAGCTAGCAATGTATGTTTCTGCCATTTCTGAAGAAAAAGAAAAAAAACACTTATGAAGAGAAACAAGAACACAAAACAGCTGAATAAGCTATTTTCACTGTGGAAAACACTGTTCTTATATAAAAACAATCATGAATGTTGTTGGGACTAAAACTGAGCAACAAAAAACATTAAAGCTGTTTGTCATCATCACCATCCCAGACCATTCTCTACACACATCAGGTCCAGCAAGTGGTTCATGTCTGATCCAGCCAAAAGAGAAAGAGACAAAAAAAATCCCTCCCTCCCTCCATCTTTTTTTATTCATAAATATTGCTGCCGATTCTGCAGAGCTTGCCAGAAGTGCAGCTCATCCAAAGTCATTTGCAGCAAAGTCCATTATCATCATCACTTCTGGTGATGAATTCCCCGTGATGGCGGCACAGTTCGCTGCAGCCTGCACACATAATGACATTCTGCTCTCTCTGGCAGGGCTCCCGTGCAGATAGCTCACTCTAAACCATCTGAGTGACAGACAATGCACCACTGCAATACAGTGAAGAGCTTATCTGTCTGTAAAACGGGAAAAGTAAGTTATTAATATTTCTCTGTTTCCCCTGTGTTACATTTATTTGAGGGAAAAGAATAATATTCTAGTCACAGCTGTGGTCTAGTGACTTGTACCTAGTGAGGTGCTCATACGGGCAATGGTCGTTTGAACCTGGCTTGCAACACCTTCCCCTTCCCATCTGGTTAATTTTCCTCTCAATGAAAGTGCGCAAAATGAAATAAAATAAAATAAAAACATTAAATATCATTTAAGAAAATTTAAATTTTAAATTAGGAACTTTTTATTGGTGAGATATGGAGGTCAGCACATTGCTTAGCTTGAAGTGAGATAATTTTTACAAATATTTGGTTACCATGACCCGTTGGCTACAATGCATTGTTAGCGCCACACAGCACAGATGTGTTCTCACCCACTGTGGTTCACTTTGTAGCTTTGCAGCATGCTCAGCTTTAGGCCTAAGGCCTCGGCTGCCCAGTTACAGTAATGGAAGAAGACATCTCACTGCAGTATTGCGAACATGAAGTAGGAGAACTGACTTCATCTCTGTGAAAGAAAAAAGCGATAGTGAGGAAAAACAGCTTCATAAGCATCAGGCTGTCAGCGATGGAAGAAATTAAGGTTGATGCCCCATGAAAAGAAATGTATGAGGAAGAGCGAAGCCAATAACTTCCAAAAGGCTGTAGGACGGAGTCATTCGCTGTGAAATAAAACAGTCTGTGGACACTGTAAGTCTGTCCTGTCCACTCCTGCCTAGCTCAGCAGAACATGGTCCTTACTTGCAAAGAACTTGACCAGCTGCCTGCTATCAGGTCTTTATCCTCTGAAGGTGGTTTCAGAGCCCTCATGCCTAGAGTATGTTAACAATTTCAGATTTATAGTAGTTAGTCTTTTTTTAAACACATGACGAATATGTGACCAAACCAATCAGAGCTAGAGTGGATTTCAAGATTTACAGTGACATAAATTTTAGACTGTTTCTCACCCAAAATAAATCATATGTCTTTGGAATATAGTGCATATATATAGTTTCTATTCATTATAGTTGAATGAAAAAGAGTAACCAGTACATTCTTCTAAATTCCTTCATTTGTGTTTCACTGAAGAAAGCAAGCCATACTGGTTTATGCGAGGGTGAGCAAATAATGACCGAATCTTCATTTTTGGGTGAAATATCCCTTTAAGAGCTGCTCCTAACACCCAAACATATTTCAGAATAAGTGGGATAAAACGGCTGAAGGTGACCCTACCAATAGCTCATCAAGAGCACTTTCTAACAAAGGCATGGCAAAGTGTCCTTCTCCTAAATCTGACAACTGGTGATGGTCACCAGGTGGGATATGTTATCCTAACAGTCTGGAACTCTGCTGAATTATTTGCTGATAGATATAAACAGCTGTTATTCTTGGTAATGGGAAGCAATTAGAAACATCTGCACACTTGGCGGTGAGCGATGCCTTCCTAAGCCGCCCTGTTCCCAGGTGCCACTGGGAAATAATTACATCATCAGAACAGCACCGGGCCTCCAGGACTGGTACTGATCTGTGAAGAACATGAATGCAGCCCCTCCCATGCCAAAAGAGTACAGGAGAAAGGCAGAGAGGAGGACAGCCACGTATTCAGCTTCCCTTTCTGCACAGATATAAGCAGTAGCATATTTGTGGACTTCGATTAAACATTTATTTAACATGAAATTGTTTATAGTTTACAATATTTTATAGTAATGCTGTTTAAAGGGATAGTTCTCCCAAAAATGAAAATTTTGTCATTTACTCACCCTCAAGTCATTCCAAACCCGTATGACTTTATTTCTTCTGCAGAATAAAATTATGTACAGTATTTTGAGACATTTCTCTGTTTTTGTTTTGTTTTCTGGTCAGTATAATAGAAGTCTGTGGTAACCAAAACTTGAATTTGGATGAACTATCCCAAACGCTCATTTTCTTTGTATTTAAAGGGATAGTCCACGCAGAAATTTAAATTCTGCCATTATTTACTCACCTCATGTCATCTCAAACATGTATAACTTTCTTCTGTGGGGCAAAAAATGAGATATTGTAGTTGCTGATTTGTTTTATTGTAATCCTATCATGACAACTCTCGAAGATTTTAGCATGGTAATGGTTATGAAGATGTTAATACATTTGGTCTTGGTGGAATAGATCTGCTACGCTGCTGCTGCTGAATTGCTGGTGTTGTTGGTTATTCCTGTTGTTGTAGATTATTGCTGCTGCGAAGCAAGTACAGGAACTTGCTACTGCCAATACATGCACCAATACGGTGCTGTGAGTATTTAAAGGGAGGGGGGGGGGGGTCTAATGCTATTTCATGCACGTTGAGTTATTTACACAGTAAAAGAGTTGGATTCTCATGCTAAACATGGCCAAAGTTTCAAAAAATGATTTGGATGTAGAACGGAGTATTTCTGTGCCAAATACACTCCTCCTGGTTTCGTACAAGTTTCGGAAAGTTTTTTTTGAGTATGGCTCTTCGTGACGTCATGAAGGGTGGAACTCCTTGTATGGGCATTTCTCCCGGAAGAACGTGCCCACGCACACATCGACCAGAGCGAGAGCAAGAGATTGCTTCATTTGGCAGCACGGCACGGAACTTGATCGGGAAGAATGTCTCCAAAGAAGTGTGTTTTCGGTTGTAAGGGAAAGATAACCTTGTTCGGCTTCCTAAAGAACCCAGTATTACTCGAACAGTGGATGCAGTTTGTTTTTCCGGGGCAGCAACGGGGTTTTGCATGTGTGTTTGTTGTTGAAAGTTTTATAAACAAGGCCCAGTTCGATGCTAGATTTGCACATGGTTTGATACTGAAAGATAGAGCGGTCCCAGCTCTAAAAGATCCCTTCATGATTCGGAACTGCAGACGGTAAGTGAAACAACACTAAATGTCTGTGTTTTGTTGGCAATCGGCGGTCAAGTGCTCGTCACTCTTTAGCTCCCCCCATGGCGCGCCTCCAGGACCCCGGCTGTTTCCGGAGAGAATCGTAAAGCTGTATCTCTCTTTTATAAATATGATAAAACAAAAGACTCTTTGGAGATATGAAGGATGCAGTACTACTCTATAGGCACTCAAGATTAACATGAGATTGGGTGAAACTGTGTGTGTTACGTAGGTCCCCTTTAAGACATACTGCTGCTGCACAAATAGCACGTAAGAATAAGATCTATACAGGTGGTGCTGGGGAAGGTGGAGGGTTTCACAAAGAACTCTGAAAGTGTGCTGCAAAATGCTCTAGTGAATGCTAACCAGGCATTTAAATGTAAAGCAGTAAGCTCATTGGCTGCGTATGCAACATGAACCAATCAGCTTGTGCCAAGTAGTTTCGTGCTGTGAATATCATCAGTTAGCGTTAACAGCCCATCAGCCTGCGCCATCTAGAGGTTCGTGACAGAACTTGATTTAATGAATGGGCACCAAGGTTTTTATGGATAGAAGACCATAAAATTATCATTATATTCCATACGACTACATATTCCAAGTCTTCTGAAGCCATACAACACCTTTTTGTGATGAATGGACTGAGATTAAAGTCATTATTCACTGAAAATCTTGTTCTAAATCCTAGTGTTTTCATGAGAAATGAAGAAATATCTTACTTGGGAATGTTTATTTGAGTCAGATCTGATCTGGTTGCAGCAGTTGACAGCTTTTTAGAGAAGAACAGAGTAAAGAAAGTCATGAAGGTTTGAAACAGTAAATGGTGACAGCATTTTAATAAACTGGACTGTAATATAAATTTTTTGTTCGTGTTTTTCTTGTCTCAGCCTCCACTTTAATAAATAGCTTTTCTGTTCTTGAAACTCAGGTAAGTGAGGGCTGTGTCAATGACCTTTACACACAGCCCCCTCACCTCAGTGATAGGAGGACCCCACTGCGTGGAGTCTGTTGAATTACTCTTACTGATGCATGCCTGTGGCTTCCCCTGGATCTATCAGCAGCCCCCCGGTGAGCGCTCTCCTCAGCTGTAAATACCATCAGTCTCTGCCACCCTGGAGAGAGCAGTAGCATTATTTGTCTGTTAGTACATGTTTGAATGCTTAAAATGAATTTGAACTTTTTTGTGCAGGTTGCCACATGCACTTATACATACCATGCAAATTGTATGTATTTATATTATTTATTTATTGGTTGATTGATTGATTGATTGATTGATTGTTTCTTTTTAATGCTTCTTGAGCACCAAATCAGCATAATATGATTTCTCAGGTGTCATGCGACAATGATAACTGAAATTCAGCTTTACCATCACAGGCATAAATTACATTTTTTAACAAAAATCAAAAATCAAATAGAAAACAGCTATTAGTTTAAGTTGTAATAATTTCATAATTATCATAACTGATCAAATAAATGCAGCTGTGGAGAACAGAGAGACTTTGACCCTAAACCTTTGAATGGTAGTTTATGCTTCAGAAGTTTTTATGTACTTTTAAGTGAAAAGTACTGAAAGTCTTTCAATAGCTAACAAAAATGATCAAATATTCAATTCAGAAGGCTTCATGGGCATCACTACTGTCAAATCCACTGTTTCTCTAGAAGTAGAAACATCATTACATACTGTATTCCACCTCTCTATGCCTTTGGACAGGAGATACAAACTGCTGTAGCACTAAACATTATGCTTGTTCCTTTGTTCTAACCACACTTTAATCCCTCAGGCAACAAGCAGAAAATGTCCATCAGGACAGATGAGTCCAGAGGAGGCCTGATGAGACACCCGGCTGGATGTGTTGATTTTGGCTGGCATACCTGTCATGGAAAGCTGCAACTGCAGTTCAAAAATGAGGAGGCTAGTGCCACATGAGGCCATATGGTGACATGGTGATGAGTGCGCGCACACACACACACACACACACATACACACACACACACAGGAGAATAGTTTTGAATGGCTGACTGTCCAAATCAGCTTTTCAAGCATTTTGTTTGAGGCATAGTAGATGTAAATGAGTTAAGTGGGAACACTGTATCTATCTATCTATAGATTCAAACATGCTGTACTCTCTTTAACTGCAGACAGAGATGGTGGAAAAAGGTAGAAAGTGAGTGTGCAGCTCATTCAATTTTTTACACAAAACTAATATTACTTTAATTCCAATGGCCTGATGTAATTACTTGAGGCTACAGTTTATCTTTTCATACACATGTTCAGAGTGTATCAGACAGAATTCATTGGACCACTTCACAATTCCCCTGTAGCAGAACATCTGACTTGATGAAAAGCAGAATTGCGAATCGTTGGGATGTAATGCATTACAACCAAAAAAAGTATTCCAGCACAGATGGTACATTCAGCCTTTTAATAATAAAATCTGCTTCTGTGTTATTTAAAAAATTACAATAACCTTTCCACTAATCCCCTGACTTTGGGTCTGGTACACCTGAACGACTGCATCACAATCCCTACCCCTTGATAACATATTAGGATTACAGCTCAGATTTTATATCTCAGTTCTGGTCTCCGTCTTTCTCATAAATACGTTAGATAAGCATATCTGTTTAATTTTATTCTCTTTGATCGCAGGATTACACAGAAACAGTTGATTGTGAAGGCAGACACAAAGCCAAGCAGCTGCATAGGAATTTATAAATCAGCATCAGATGTAATATTATGTTTGGACATTATACATTTATTTTTGTGAGCACACACTGTTTAGACTATACAGCATGTGAGTCAGGTAGATGTAATATGTTACAAAATCAGGCCTGCATGGTCAACGGAATGAAAATTTAATCCGAGGATACATGCTGTATCCAACATATACATTATGCCTGTACATATTTGTACTTTTCGCAAACTGACCAGTATTTTAGATAGATAGACAGAGAGACAACTGTAGCAAAGCTCCTTTTACCTTGCGTGCTGTGCAAAATATTGCAGCACCTGCATGTTGTAGTGATTTCCCTCAAACTTGGCAGATGGTCCTCCCTATCTCCCCCTCCCCCTACCCCACCGGCCTCCCATTACCCACCTGAGTCTATAGGGAATACTGCCATGCGATGCCCAACCAGCAGAGTCTCAAACCAGCTAAAAAAAAAAAAAACAAGCATCTCCAGGCTTGACCTCTCAAAGCAAATCACATGCATCTGAATCACAGGAGCCAGATCCCTTGTGAAGAGCAAGAGATGTTTCCCTCCCCAAGACTAATGCGAAAATATGCCCTGCAACTCATTTGCTATGTGTAATTTAGTGGCATGACTGCTAGCGAAACACATAACACAAAGGTCCTTATGGCGACTGTAGCCTCGCTTAGCGCTGATTTAATTATAAAGCTCTTGTCTTTTGAACACTACGAGGGACATTAATGGATAAACTAATAGCTTATGTAAAACACGTCTATATCAGTGACATCTTGCATGTCACTGAAAAGATTTGCCTGTGAGGAAAAAGTTCACTGCACATGTCAAAGTGAGCAGTCCAGTTCATCTTAATACAGTTTAATTTGACGTACTCTGCTTGAAAATATGAAATATTATGCCAAAGTGCAATCTCTACTAAAATGAAACAAAGGCTGAGCAAGCAGGCTGGTCTCCAGGGCTCAAGTTTATTGTGCACATTTATCAAGAACCAGAGGTGACAAACAGATGAGTACTTTTCCATAGAGAGGGAAAAAGAGCAGAATATCAACAATATCTATAAAAATGTGAGTGGTGGTTGCTAACACAAAAGTATCCATCACAATGCTAGCATGCCGTGGGTGGCTGCCAGGGTGTTAAGGTGCTTTGACTGGTTTTTAGCACAGTGCTATGTGGTTTTAGAGCATATGGATAGATGGTAGATAGATAGATAGATAGATAGATAGATAGATAGATAGATAGATAGATAGATAGATAGATAGATAGATAGATAGATAGATAGATAGATAGATAGATAGATAGATAGATAGATAGATAGAAGGACGGATGGACAGACAGACAGACAGATACACAGGTAGATATATTTGGTCCTAGAAACCAAATATAAAATAAAATGTATACATACTAAGCAGGCAAATGAAAACCTTGTGTAACTTAGGGCAAAGTCAAGGAAGCAAGGCATTAAATCATCCTTAGAAAAGATAACATGGCCTTCTATTTCATTTCAATAGCTTTACGTACAGTCATTCTCTCACTCTTTGATGGAAAAATGGATCACACGGCACTCTGAGCTTTAGACCTTCACTGTCTGCTGATATAAATCTTACAGATATTTTAATTACCCAACTGGATTCTTATTATACAGAATGTATTAAAATTGCTCCACGCCTGTGGAGCTCCAGTCGACAAAGTGTTACTTGAAGAGAAGACATTATGTGAACGCATTGTGTGAAATGCTTGATATAGTATGTCACCTATTCGGTTTAATATTAAATAAATTGGTGTATAGTAGCAACAGCAACTAGTTTGTGTAAAATACCACATTTCGTCCTGTACCTGATTTCCCTTTATAGACTAAAGTTGGGAGGCCTGAAACAGTAGCATGTGCTCTGGCTTTGGTCCATGCTGATCTGTGGACCAGTGGCAAAAAGCTGAGTCTGAAAATAGCCTGGCAGAAACCACAGTCCCAAATGGAGAAATAGCCTGCTAAGTTATCGCTATTAGCAAAGTGAAAAGGACAATGCTGACTGCAAAGCTAAAATGAGCCTCTTTTGGATTCAAACGTGTCCCAAATGTCCAATTGTTATGAAACCGTATATGGTCTTCTTTAGCACAACAACTATCTTGTTGATGGCTTTCAAGAAATTCTATACCTCTCATAAACTTCTATGACGCTCCATATCCGTTTAGCTGGAATTAAATCCATATACTATATTTTCAGGACACAGACTTTAAGCCTGTGGAATTGACTTTACAAAATCCATCTTCTAAATCTATTTACAGTTCTGAGGAGTCACAGCATAATAATCCCTATCATGTATTTTAGAAATATGTTCATGTTGGTGTTTAAATAAGCACGTCATTATTCCCCCAGATTTCTTCAATCTTCTTTCAGTCCAATTTTGTTTCAATCTAGTCCTGATCTGAAGTGGCGTTTAAATTGGATTAAATCATGTTCCATGCTTCAGTCATGTCAATCTACAGGACTTCTGCTGATTTCATGTCTGGTTGGTCGTTTTGTTCAATAACATATTTTTGTTTTGATTCTGCTGCAAAGAGTGCTCATAACAGGCCAAAGATACTTTAATGTGTTCTCATACACCCCCACCCAACCAAAAAAAAAAATTGGAATGAAGTTGTATTGTTTTATGCATTCACCAGTTTTTTAAGTCATGAATAATGATGTCTTGATCTTTACGTAACTGAATAAATTTGACCCACAGTTACACTAAAATTTTAGAGTTTTGTGTTTAAATTTTTTATCACATATTTTCATTATTAGGAATACGTATGTGTGAAAATTCACCAGCACAGCTTTCCTACACAGAAACAAACAGTACAATTATTTAGCACAGATGATTACATTAATTACCCAATATCTTTTTTTTTTTAATAAAAAATGGAGATGAAAACCACACTTTTTATGACCTACTTTCCAATTTACAATAAAAATCAGTTACACATGAGTATCATACGCAGTTGTTTATTGTTTATTGCGATTTAGACAACAGTCAACAGTGACTTTGTTTTTGTAAAGCCATAAACCGACAGATTATACCTGCTAATCCACCTGTGAGGCCTGTGAAAGCAATGTCTAGGACTAGGCTTATAGTTCATACATACATTATTGCATCTCTTATATTTAGTTTCATTTAATCATTCAGTTCCTGAACTAATCACAAATGTGGCTAACATTTCATTTAAACGTCTGTTTCTTGATCTGACCAAAGTGAAGAATCACAACAGCGCTCCTACTCTTCCAATCTGCCATGTCTGTTCACTCCCACATCGGGAACATGACGAGGAGGTCAGTATGATTCGGAGAGGACGTCCTCACAGGCTTTGACTCTCCACTGTTCTGACATTAAGCTCATAAGAGTGCGACATATTGAAAAGGGGCTCAAGAAAACACGAACATTTTCATTGGACAGATTATACACAGAGTAGACAGATGTTTACAGGGCTTCGTAATATTTAAAAAATATATAAATAAACAGCCCAACACATGGTGTGTGGTAATGGGGGATTTTCCTGAAGGGCCCTGAGGCTGTCGCTGAAAAGCAGATTAGATCGCAGGAGAGGAGAGGCCTCATCAGCAGGTTTATGTGTATGATAATCAAGTGAAAATATATGAGACCCTCAAAGACTTTCTGAATTATGTATAATCAGATAAGGTGTATCTTGGGGCAGCATTATTTCTGCAGCATATGGTGCGGTGAGCTTTAGTATATTCCCTGCGGAAGCTTGGTATTAAGAACAATGTGCAGTGCTTCATTTAAACAGTCCTGCTTAAGCTCTCATCTGTGTAGACTTG
>JAFVLL020009616.1:0-10089 GCA_021397915.2 Tor tambroides | reverse complement strand
ATTATTATTAATAGCCGTATTAATATAATCACAACATTTTGGCCAGAATTTGCAGACTTTCTTCAATATTAATATTTCTTGTTTTGTTTTTATTTAGTAATTGTAATATTTTTATTTAGCAGCAGCAGTAATAATAATAATAATAATAATAATAATAATAGTAATAACAATTATTATTATTTATAACCATATTAATATAATCAAAATATTTTGGACATGCTGTGCAGCCTTAGTTCAATATTAATATTTCTTAATCTCTTTTTATTTAGTAGTAGTAATAGTAGTAGTAATAATAATAATAATTATTATTATTATTTTATAGCCATACTGACATAATCACACGATTTTATCCAAATCTGGCATCCCTACAAACAAGCACAGCAAACCTGGATTTTATATTTTTTTAAATCGTATTTTAAATCGCAATCGCATTTTTTTCTTAGAAAAATCTTAGTCTTTTCCCCAAATCGTGCATCCCTATTGCATATAGTACACATTATTACGATACACACATTATGTTGATCTGCCTGTCTATCCTTTGTCTATAATACACAACATAGTACACTACATGTCAATAAAGTCGCAAAATAACGCCAATGATATTCGAGTTTTAAATTAGACCAACATATGAATGTTTCCGAGCATTTAAGAGTATAAATGCAACTTTTAATACGACAAAGCAATGCAAGTTTCCCTGTGAGACGCAAACACGTAGCGGATACGTTTCCTGTTTCTCCTACAGGCGCTTTGTTGAAGCAGCGGAGGGACTGTACCATTCATCCGTAGGTGAACCCGACCGCGCTTACAACAACCTTTCTGACTCTGCTCACACGAAAAACACACAATTTTCAGATATATCGTAGTTTTATGTGTATCTAACTCATGTAAATCACATTTGTGCTTTTATACAGTGATTTTAGCATGTTGTAGATAAGAGGTGTATATCGGGTCACCCCTACGCCGCGCCTGTTGCCATGTTCCCGGTTCCCTTATGGGTGTGGTGAAGAGATTGCTAGCAAAAATCGCCTCTCAGTTTGCGTGAGGGCTGCGTGGCCCTTTAAACGTGTTTAAAATTGACTTACAATTAACTCTGCTGCTTTAAAATTTACCTGTGCGCATATCAACATGCAAGGGATCTGAAAGAAGCGGATTTTGCCCAAACCAGCCTGATCAGGTGAGGAAAACAACAACAAAAAAACAATCGTCCGCCGTGTTTCTCGTTTCTCGTCTATTTCCTGCTTGTAAAAAGCTCGTAAACGGTTATTTATTTACACCGTTGAACTTCTTTGTACTGTTTTTGGGGTCAATGATGGGTTGAATCTCGATTTAGTAGCTAATTAGTTAAATTATAATCTGCTAGTTATGGTTGAAAGTGAAGAGGCAACAGGAGGCCCGATATATACACAAGAGTTCAATCTGAACTCCAACAGTTTTAACATGTTTAGTGTTTCCTCACACTGGTTAATCATCTAAACTACATCTAGGTTAAATATCTGGGTGATAAATGAAAGATGGTGGGTTTAAATCTCATATTGTGTCCTTGATCGACACACAATCTCGAGTTACTATAGTAAACACGATACACTGTTGTTTTTGAATCAAAGTCTTACTTAGATTAATAAATATGAATGCACTTTGGAAGTAATTGTATTTATAAGTTATATCTTTCCAGCTGAGTTCAAAGAATTCATTTTAAAATCATATTTAAAGTATTTTGTGAAGGACCCCAATAGCTGAGATTGTTTGAGAAGCTAATAGTTTTACTTTCACTTTACCTTGCTGAAATCTCAGTCTGTTTTGATTTAGCTTAAGTTTTTTTTAGATGTTAATATCTGCCAGCTTTAATAATTTTGATATTTATGAGCCTCATATGCTGTTTTACTCTGAGACAGTCTTCTGATGCAATAATCGTAAGTATTGGTGGTTAATTTTAACTTCTTCTCAAAAAGAGGTTAGAATGGTCTAGCATGTGTTATTTTAACTGAATTATTTCAGTATTTATTAGGTGATGTTATTTTTTATATACACATGTTAGATTTTATTGTCATTGGTGATTGTGTGTAATATCGTTCAGTTCCTCTTCCCAGCAGGCAAGTAAGAGGCAATTGCTTCCTGGAATTGCTTTTCAGTTGTATTTTTTTATGTTTTTTATCTAAATAAAAGCACACAGGTTCTCATTCGTGTATCTCAGATACGCAAGTTGAATTTCACTGACTTGCCTTGTTTTCAAGAGCTGATTTTAGTGTTTATTTGTTCACGAAAATCAATTTGAACATTAAAATATTGATCTAATATATATTTTTGCGAACCCCTTCGACCTAAAATATTAATTGAAATCTTTCCTGATATTTTAAGTTAATATTTAACACATTGACATGTTAATGGTCCTCAGAGTTTGGTTAATGGTTGCATGACATGCAAGTAAACAAATAAAATATATAATTTTTTTTTTTAGGAGGTATTTTATTTTGATTGAATTAATTTTTTAAATTATTTTCATTTTATATTTTTGTAATTTACTTAATTATTAGCTTTTCATCAGCTCACGCCCCAAAAAATACTCATGCTTTGGGAATCTTTGGCCTAAAATAGAATTTGAGATTTTATTGTTACATTGATAAACTGATGCTAGAGTAACAATTTCAGGAAACATTTTCAATCTCTACTCACTTGTAAAATTACATAAAGGCCAAAATCGAAACATTAAATGTATTATTAAACATTTCCCCATTGCTGAAGTTTATCATGATGGTTTTGTTATTAAAAATATGGAGGGTTTTGTTGATCTGGTAGTGGTTGGGCAGATTAACCAATAATTTACATAATGGCATGAGTAATTTTATGTCATGATAACAGTACATTTCATGATCTAGCTATTTTTATTGAGAATTCAATGGAAAAATATATATTTTTTTTAATAACCATATGGTAATGCCTATTTTTTGAAGGATTATGTGACACTGCAGACTGGAGTAATGATGCTGAAAATTCAGCATTGCATCACCGGAATAAATTACACTTTAATATAGATTCGCATAGAAAACAGTTATTTGAAATGACAATAATATTTCACAATTTTTACTGTTTTTTTTTTTTAATTAAATGCAACCTTGGTGTGCAGGAGAGACTTTTTTTAGTGACTTTTGAGTAAATATTCAGTAAATGAGCTAATGCACATTGAAATACTATAGAAGATGATGCTTAACTCGCTAACTGTATCCATAGCGAGTTATTTTTATTGGACATTCAATGCAAGAGTTTCAATGGAATTTGCTGGACACAAAGTAAAAGATCCTCAAAAGATTGTTGGCTTATAGTCATAGATGCTGCTGGACTAGTAACCAAACCATCAGTCTAGTATTTACTTCTCTAATAACCTTGTTACTGAAAACTCACAGACGCTGTTTGAGTTTGTAGTAGATCTTTTAACTATTAAAACACATTGATGTGGAATCAAAGGTGAGCGAAACATCAGAGACGTGGACAGACGCCTGATTTGACAGAAAGGTCAGTGAACATATGGGTGGCATTTGGCAGCAGTCGGTGGTGTTTTGAAGACCCTTTGAGCTCAGCGTCATTTCCCACTGCTCTCAGATCAGTCTGTGCATGTAATTAAAGTTGCTGGAATGGATTTGGTCGAAGGAAGCTGGTTTGTAATTGCATTTTAAGGGGTTTCATGATTGCATGCATCACTAGTGCAATGTTTGATTGACGGGTGAGTGCATGCAGTGTCATTGTATATGATGCATGATTGCAGGTCCAGCACGTTGTCGTCTCGGGTGCCGGTCAAACAGGAACAATGAGTGAGTTGGAACAGTTGCGACAGGAAGCGGAACAGCTTCGCAACCAGATCCGGGTAAGTGTTTGGACCAACATGCAACAAAAGGAAGCGTTCATATGAGAGGACATCCATGCAAACTATACACTTCCTGTGGTGTTTATTCAGATTGGCAAGTTTTGTGTCATGGATTGCATTTGTTGTTGTTTTTCAGGATGCTAGAAAAGCCTGCAGTGACTCCACACTTTCGCAGGTACGAAACAAAAATCAATAATGATTGCATCGTCCTGTATCATATTTACTGAATACAACCCAATAGTCGTTTCTTGCTAATTTTGAGCTGCTGATATCAAAAATAGTGACAGTTTTGCTTAAAGCACATCATACTTTTTCACTAAATTTGATGCATTTTGTTGCATTTTTGTTTTTGACTATCATTTTTAAGGTGAAGAAGTCTTGTATTTTCACTTGATCAGCAGAAAAGTACCTCAAAGACATGATTCATGTCTTCATCTGAGCCAGAATACAACTGATTGTTTAATTATCAGTTCATTTTCACATCTATGATTGATTTTGATGACATTATTTTATGCATAATCCTGATTATGGCCAATGACTGAAGAAAATGCAAACTTACTCAGATATTTTCTGCCACATCTGTGGAATGTGTTTTACTGCATCCAAACAATCACAGGAAAATTACAGATTTTGTGAAAAAAAAAAAAAAGCTGTTTTTTGACATTAAATGGAGTATTTAAACATACATACTTTGCAGATTGTAAGTTAAATATACAATTTTAATACTTTTTGTCACTAAAACAAACTTCGTATAAATATACAATTTATAAAAAATATTCTTTGACATTAAATTGAGAATTTTTCCGCTCCTTTGCAAATTGTAAATTAAACGACACATTTTGAATTTTTTATCTTGAAAACAAAACTTTTGACATTTGACTGCTTTTGTTATTTTTAAGCTATGGGGGGAAAAAATTAAGAGACCACTTGAATATTCTCAGTTTCTCTGGAATTTTGATTTATGGTTAAAAATGATGTTTTACATAAACACTTGTTTTATTCTGTAAACTATTGATTTCTTCCAAATTTTAAATAAAAATGTTGTCATTTAGACCTTTTTTTTTTTTTTTTTGCATAAATTGACAACTGGTCAAAATAACAAAGATTTTTTCCATTTTTAGACAAAACAATGGCAATGTTTTAACTTCAGAAGAGTTAAGAAATCAGTATTTGGTGAAATATAACCCTGATTCTCAACTACATCAAACAAAAACATTTGTTATTTTGACTAATTCTCTGAAAAAAAAAAAGACATTTTTATTTAAAATTTGGAAATGTTATCAGATCGTATAAAACAAATATTAACATTTTACTCAAACCCATACCTAGTAAATCCAGAGAAACTGAGAGTTTAAGTGGTATCTTAATTTTCTACACACACACACACACACACACATGCATATGCATATACATACACACATATACATAAACACATGTGACCCTGGAGCACAAAAGCAGTCTTAAGTCGCTGGGGTATATTTGTAGCAATAGCCAAAAATACATTGTATGGGTCAAAATGATCAATTTTTCTTTTATGCCAAAAATCATTAGGATATTAAGTAAAGATCATGCTCCATGAAGATATTTTGTAAATTTCTTACCGTAAATATATCAAAGCTTCATTTTTGATTGGTAATATGCATTGCTAAGAACTTCATTTGAACAACTTTAAAGGTGATTTTTCTCAATATTTAGATATTTTTGCACCCTCAGATTCCAGATTTTCAAATAGTTGTATCCTTACATCAATGAAAAGCTTATTTATTCAGCTTTCAGATGGTGTATAAATCTCAATTACAAAAAATTGACACTTAAGACTGGTTTTATGGTCCAGGGTCACATATACATATAATTTTGTGAAAAAAAGAGTATGTGAAAGTTTTTGATATTTCTGAACTTGGCATCATCAAATTATGTAATGTAAGGCGTTTTTTGCCAATAAGAAGAATATATATTTTTTTAAAGATATTATTCATAGATATCAACCAGGTCATCTACAGACTTTCTTGATTTAAAAAAAAAAAAAAAAATCTGTTTTTTTCCCCCTGCATTTTTAGTAAATTTAAAGAGTAAATATTCTGTGAAGGAGCTAAATGCACATGAAATGCTATAGAAGATGATGCTGAGCTTGCTAACTGTGCTGATGGCAGCTCTACACACTGGTCTAGAAGACATCTCTAATGGGAGCTGATGATGTCTTTAATCTCTTGCTGTTTTGGGCTCATATGGCAGATGACAGCGGGCCTGGACTCAGTGGGGCGGATACAGATGAGAACGAGACGCACGCTCAGAGGTCATCTCGCCAAGATCTACGCCATGCACTGGGGCAGCGACTCCAGGTTTGTGTTTGATTGGAGGGTCTCTAACAATCACGATTGCTTTTAGATACAAAAAAACGCTGCTTTAAACACTCTGGGATGATCTCCTTTCGACTGTGTGATTAATATTACATGAAATAACGCTTGGGACCCTGGTGTTCGTTTTCCGTGGAGCTGTAATAAGGCCTTTCCCACCATGTTGCTCAAATCCCATCTGTGTCCCGTATTAATTACATTTCGTTGATTGAAAAATAGATAGGCTGCAGTGTGGATATATATAATTTCTTTGCGTCTTTTCAGGTTACTTGTCAGTGCCTCCCAAGATGGCAAACTGATCATATGGGATGGTTATACGACCAACAAGGTAATGAGACACTAGAGCCGTGTACACTGGAAAAAAATGATAACATTGTTTTATTCAAATTAAAAATGTTAATTATTATCGCCGACCTAAATACGTTAATTTATACAGACAAAGATCATTTACATGGGTTGAATCAGGTAAAACATGCTCTGTAAGGGAATAGTTCAAATGTGCTGAAAATGTGCTCCCCCTCAGGCTATCCAAGATGTAGATCAGATTTGGAGAAATGTAACATTGCAGTGAATGGGTGCCGTCAGAATGAGAGTCCAAACAGCTGATAAAAACATCATATTAATCCACACCACTCCAGTCCATCAGTTAACATCTGGAGAAGACAAAAGCTGAAACAAATCCAGAATTAAGGAGTCCATAATCCATAATAACGCTTCCTCCAGTGAAAAATTGCTCTGGTCTGAATCAGGAGAGAAATCTGCACAGATCAAAACAGCTCTAAACAAATATGTGGCTGGATTTTGATGTGAGAGACAACAGGAGATGCACTTTTTCACTGGAGGAAGAGTTATTATGGATTATGGACTAAAAATGCCTTAATGCTGGATTTGTCTCAGCGTTTGTCTTCTCAAGATGTTAACTGATGGACTGTAGTGGTGTGGATTATTGTGATGTTTTTATCAGCTGTTTGGACTCTCATTCTGATGGCACCCATTCACTGTAGAGCATCCATTGCTGAGACACTGATGCAATGATGCATTTCTACAAATCTGATGAAGAAACAGACTCATCCTAATCTTGGATGTCCTGAAGGGTGAGCACAATTAATTTTTTTTTAGCAAGTTACCATATTTGGATGAACTATTCTTTTAAGGTTGTTTTCTTTTAATCTTAAGCTTTAGCATGTTCTATTGCTGAAGTAAGCTGCATGTTTTTAACTCTGTCCGGCAGATGCACGCTATTCCCCTGCGCTCCTCCTGGGTCATGACCTGTGCCTACGCCCCGTCGGGGAACTACGTGGCCTGCGGAGGCCTGGACAACATCTGCTCCACTGTTGCTACAGGAAATATGAATTGCAATGTTAAATGCATAACAGGTGTTGTTTCATGTCGTCTTTAAATTAAAAGCATTTGGTTTTAACTGAAACGAAATGGACTCCATGTTTAACTTTGCTCCTGCAGTGCATTGTGGGACATTGAGACGGGCCAGCAGACCACCAGTTTCACGGGACACACGGGTGATGTCATGAGTCTGTCGGTCAGTCCCGACTTAAAGGCGTTCGTGTCAGGAGCCTGCGACGCTTCTGCCAAATTATGGGACATCAGAGACGGGATGTGCAGGCAGTCCTTCACCGGCCACGTCTCGGATATAAATGCCGTCTGCGTAAGTATTTTGATCGACTTTTAAAATCATGCTTACTGTTTGTTTAAACTGGGTGGCGTTAGGGCTGCACGATAAATCGTAATGAGATTGCGATTAGGCAAAAGCTGCGATTGTCATGCACATCTTGTCAGTAGGGGTGTAACGATTAACCGCGAGCCGGTTGAAAATCGATTCATATGTGACGATTCAAATCGGTTGAGATGCTAAACAAAGCGCGATTCAATGAGGGGTAGGAGTTTATACGAATGTATGTCTGAGGGGAACTTACTGTCTTTAGAAAAGTTTAGATGGTGTTTTTTTTCTTTCATCATGCTTAAAGTTAGCAAGTGCAGCGCTGCTTTATTTACAGCGGAAATCACGGAAATGCTTAAAGCGCCACCTGCTGGCAGAAAGTGAATCTGCGTCTCATTCAGCTCGTTTCATTTCATGCAGATATTTATGTATACAGCAGTTTCACCAAACTGAAGTCAGACCATTCTGTTTTTGCTTCAGATTTCGAAATTGTACAATCTAATTTAGATTAAAAACTGCTCGTGTTGCATGTATGCAGCAGCTTTGTTTGGATCATGATTAAAATGCAGTGGTTGCCTCTAATTTTAAATGGAAAGAGCACAGACAAAGCCTTATTTTGTTTATATGAAGAGATTTCTTATATTTGTGTTACTTATTTGGTTTGGAGCTTGTTTAAAATTTCAATTTAGTTTTGGTATGTAGCTTACATTTACATTACATTTACATTTTATTTAATATTACTACTTACTAATATTACCTACTACTTGTTTCACTTATGTTTCAGTTTTTATAACCATTTCTTTTTTCTTTTTTTTGGTGTTTGGCTTAGTGTTATGTTAGAAGCATTATTATCCTCATACCTTTTGTTGTTTTAATATTTTGAATTGTTTTTAGCCTTATTTTTTTTATTTTCATTTAAATGTTTAGTTTTGAAATGTTGTATGCATTTGTCATTTTTATTTAATTTCTTTATTTTATTAAATGTGTGTGTGTGTGTGTGTGTATATAGTATTTACAGAGTTTTAACTTTTTAGTTTTAGTTACTTTTTCTTATTTGTAAGTCGCTTTGGATAAAAGCGTCTGCTAAATGACTAAAAGTAAAGTAAGTAAAAGTAAAGTTATTTAGCAGAGGCTTTTATCCAAAGCGACTTACAAATGAGGAGAATAGAAGCAATCAAAACCAACAAAAGAGTAATAATATGCAATATGCATTTTTTATTTTTTTGCGTAGCTTGTCATATGGCTCTGTGTAGTAAATGCTGCTCTTTCTGAAAGCACGTGATGGAGATTTACTACTGATTACAGAACCGGCTTTACTGACGAGATGCGCATGACTATCACATTCGATTAATCGTGTAGCTCTAGGTGGCGTTTATTGTGTCCTAGAAGCTCCTCTACATGGGCAGTTGTATTGAGTTTGGTTGTTTACTCTCGCAGTTCTTTCCGAATGGAAACGCCTTCACAACGGGTTCTGACGACGCCACCTGCAGGCTGTTTGACCTGCGCGCGGATCAGGAGCTCATGATGTATTCTCACGACAACATCATCTGCGGTATCACCTCCGTGGCCTTCTCCAAGAGTGGACGCCTCCTGCTGGCCGGATACGATGACTTCAATTGCAATGTTTGGGACACTTTAAAAGGCGAACGTGCAGGTAAGAGCAAAACATTTTTTCACTAACCTTGAAAATGTAAGTGTGTAAATGTAAGCATGTTTTATACATGTTTAAAAATGTGTTTTATAGGGGGAGGGTTTGTGCATATTTTATTTATCATTTATTTTTATTATTAACTTATTTTGTTGTTTGCTTATTCTTTTATTATTATTTATTGTTATTAGGGCTGGGTTTTGACAAATTTCACGATTCTATTCTCATTCACATGCTTTTGATTACCTAATTCAATTCAATATAGATTATTTTGGATATCAGGTACAGTACATGCCAAATTTTCTCAAGCAAAAACAAAATCTCTCAACTAATGTTGTAAAATATACATGAGAGTCAGTTGGTAGGCTACTACATTACTATTGAAGGTTACAACTGACTGATTTGTAGGCTATACAACTGTTAAATTACACTTAATGAAGTTTTTTTTAAATAATAAAGTTACAATTACATAATATTTCTACTTCAAATCTTTTTTTTTTTTTTTTTTTTTAAATATAAACATTTAAATGGTGGCTGTCATAACTTAATGGATTTA
>JAFVLL020009615.1:26458-67575 GCA_021397915.2 Tor tambroides | reverse complement strand
TATATATATATATATATAATGGTATCTTAAATGTTATGACTCAGTACTTTGGTTCATCTAAAAGTGCTATGATACTGCTATTCATCATGGTCATAAACATTGAAATCCCATTGCTGACTGTACCGTGGTACTGCTGCAGTGCTATTTAGTAAGAGCTTAAGCATTAAAACACTGAGTTGGTTTCCAGTTGTCAGACGGTGAAATGGCCTCCAGAAAGGCCAGCACAGCAGAGCGGACAGTTTCTTTAGTTGCGGTACGGTTTCATGGAGCCGCTCTTGATTTGAACAGACCTTGGCTCATTCCTTGTTGTGTCTGCACTCGTCGTTCCTGCCTTGACACGATCTCTTCTCACACAGCATCTGAATCACTCTCCTATCTGTGAGCTGGAAACTGGTCTGGTTTCCTCTGTGTGTTGTCACTCAGCGGTGGCAGCGTGATCACGCCGGCGTCTGAAGCGCTTTGTTAGCACCTATCTCTTCACGCTTATTTTCTGTCTGTCATGTTCTCTCTATCTCTCACATTTCTTTTCCGTCTCTCCGAGTTACCGTTTCTCGATTTAGCTTGCCGCATGGGTCACATGGTGCTCACCTTCTTAAGCGGTGTACTTGTGTCTGCGTGGAGCGCTTGTTTGTTTGTTTGTTTGTGTGTTTCAGGGCACGTGTGTCATGAGTCTCATGATGTGTGCGAGTGTGTAACCCCTGTCCTCTTTCTCTCAGTGTGTATGGAGCAGTGTGAGAATGCCGCATCTCTCCTGGCCTCCATGCGAGAGCAGGAGATGCAGTTCGAGCGTCTGACTCGAGCTCTGGAGGAGGAGAGGAGGAGCGTGGGGCCTTCCGGTACCCTACCCCGCCCCCTCCCCACCCTGCAGGTAACACCCTCCCAGCCAATCACGCAGCAGCAGGGTTCCCCGCATCATCACCCATGCCGCATCACTCTGCACCAGTGCGTCCTAGTTGGCACCTCGAGGAGCATGGCGATTAACCCATCCTTCACCGTTGTGTTCAATGTCACCAGAACCCACTTTTTGCATCCTTTCCTCTTGTCGTCATTCACCACCCACCCTTTGTCATCATAATGCAGAGCCATCTGCATCATTCTGCAGATTATGGCATGTGGCGTCACAGAATACTTGCATGTTTCCTCATGTCCCCAATTTGTTTGTCACCACATAACCATTGTGAATGTCATACAAACGCTAGGGATGGGACGATACACCTATCTCCCGATTCAATAATATCACGATACTTGGGTGCCGATATGATATGTATCATCTTAGCACTAATTTTTCCTGTTTTATTTCAGTTTTCAGTAAACATAAACAAACAGCCACAAAAAGTCCAATAGAAAGATACTTTTTTTAAATAAAGTGCCCATCAAACTAGTTCATTAATAAAATAAAATAAAATGTCCATGAAAGCTTTCTTTAACATCAAATTTAACTCGAAAGCCGTTCTTTTAAATACGGGACTGCGTTAAATAAAATATATAAGCCGTGACCCACTTACCATATTATATATAATTTGTTAAGAAACAAAAACAAAGCAAATTTATTTCACAAAAATTAAGTTAAGACTGTTAAGAATATGACTAATACTGAATAAACAGCCTATAAGGTAAGGCTATTAAATAGCAGTCCCAAACTAGTTTTTGTTAATACAATTAAGTTGGTATGAGCCACCACAGTCATTTAAACATATACAAAATGACACAAAGTGAAAATAACATGGTATTTTTGGGTTATGGAAACAACAGTTACCATGGTGAATATACAATACTAACATGAACTGTTAATGAAACGTGGAAACTGCTCCTGAATAGAATGAATATCATACCTTCATGCAAATCCTTCCCAGCTAACACACGCAGTACCAGTTATGTGATGTATCGGTACTGTACTTTTATTTCACGCGTTGCATGCTCGTAGTTTCTGCGCTTTAGTGAAGTGATATACAGCGCGGCACGCATGCTATAGAAGAGTGCGCGCTACGAACACGGTATAACATCTGGTAGGACAGGATAGTTCGTTTTTCTGAGGTGAGAGACTTTTTATTTCGTAACAAGTTAAAGAAATAACGATAGAATAATGACACTGACAACAGCTCATCTGACCGCAGATACCGAATCGGGACAGCGCGTTTTTCTCAGGCGCTCTTAAACTGCATCTGACAGAAGTGTCAACCGCTTTCTTGCACGTCTTTTAAAATAAAAGTCTCGCATCAGGAAAAACATTAAGAATTACATTTTTTGTTGTTGATGTTTCTTTGGCCGTACTGTCCGCGACCCATTTTAACACCAGTTGAGAGAAACATCGCCGTCTGCTGAAATAAAAGAGGTAACTTATCTCTGCCTAGTATATAAGCAAGGACTAAAATAAAGGAATGCATTTAATATGAATTAATATCGATTCTGGTATAAAAAAAAATCGATTTTAAAATCGTAAATAAAAAAAAATCGCGATAATGAAGTGAATCGTTTTTTTTGTTTGTTTTTTTTTGTCCCATCACTAACAAACGCATGTCTGTACATGTGTCATTAACTTGTCTGTTTGACTTGGCGGTATGACTATTCTTCAACGAAGGGGAATTTTCCCCCTTTTACTCACTGTCCTCATGGTGAATGTCTCAGTTATCACTGAAACTTTCTCAACACCAAAACTCTCTTCCGCTGATGTCTGTGAGCGGAGAGATAACAAACCGGTTTAGTAAGATGAGTCTCCTTGTGTGTAGAGGATTTCAGAAAGCTCTATTTTACGGTGGAAATTGCTCAATGCTAACATGTTAAGTATCGTCTTAATCTCAGTTTTCTCAGTTTACTTCAGACTAGAGGACTTCTCTGATTGGTTTCATAATTCTACCTAGATACAGCCCCTCCTTTGAGGGCGTCGACTGTGTGTGTGTGATTTCGAAAGATTTGAAGGTTTTATTCATAGCTAGATTGGTGCATACACAACTTTTGTTTCTCTTGGCTCTCAGATACATCAAAGATAATATCTCAAAATTGGAAGTACTTCTAAACCTAAATTTATATTCTGTGATTTATACGCCCTCATGGTGTAGAATAACTGTTATTCTAGTATTTATATACTAATCTAGTATTTACTAATGTTTCGAATTAGGTTTTTTATTTTAATTTTAGTTTTAGCAATTTATGTGCTTTCATTCAATTTAAGTATTTCTATATAACTTCAGTCAGTTGTCAGTTTTAGATAATTTAGGACTTCAACTTATTTCAGTTAAGTGCCAGCATTTCTAATTTTGAGTTAAGTTTAAGATTTTCATCTCATGTATATTTTATTTTATTTTATTTCGGCTTTATTTCACTTACCGAAAATGATAGTTTTAAGTTTTAGATAAAGGAATGGTTCACCCAAAAATGAAAATTTAGTCATTTACTCTCCCTCATGTTGATCCAAACCTGTATGAGTTTTTTTGTTGAACACAAAAGAAGATATTTTGAAGAACCAAACAGTTGTTGGTCCCCATTGACTTCCACAGTAGTGAAAGAAATACTCAATGGGGACCATAACCTGTTCAATTACAAGCATTCTTCAAAATATCTTTTTATGTTGAACATAAGAAAGAAACTCATACAGGTTTGGAACGACATGAGGGTGAGTAAATGATGACAGTTTTCATATTTGGGTGAACTGTCCCTTTAATAACACTAGTTTCAAACCCTTACGGCTTATTTTCTTACATGGAACATGATCTTTTGCAGGATGTCTGGGTTGCACTTTGTTTTAATTAAATTTCTAATAATAAATTGGGACTTGATTTTATTTGCTAATAAAGGCTTAATAGAAATTAATATAAAGCACCATAAATGCAGTTCAAACATTCTGGCCACCACTTCAATTGTTTTAATTTGATTGATTTTAATTAAAGTTTTCCATTTGTCTTAGCGCTCAAATGTCATTTGCACTTGTCTGCCTTTTAAATATGAATCGAGAACCACCATTTGACATCATTGACGTCAAACTTGGTGCAACACGTTTTGATGTTCCACATTTGAATTCACCACAAATGTGAATGATACTGAGAACTACAGAAAGATTGAACTCTAGGTATGATTATCACATAAAGGTACCATATGGCTTAAATTGTAGACATTTAAATAATAGAGAGGTTTTTATTTGTATTTTTTGGGAAATCTATTTCTTTTTTTCTCTCCCATTCTTTCTCTAGCACACTTTAACACACAGAGACAGACATGTATGTAAAGATAAGCTGGTCAGCAGTGTTTGGAATGCCGCCATCATACGTATCTGCTCTGTTGACATAGTTGTGTAGATATTAACATGCAGAGGAGGCTCAGTTCCTACCTGCTGACAGGTTCCCACAAGCCCGCCTGTCAGCTAAGATTACCATCTACTTTCACGGCTCCCTCTGTGGACTGGGAATAGTACAGCAGCCCACTTCCCCTGGTTTGCGTGTAGAGAATTTGTGCTTTAAGTGTGAATGGTGCTGCATGCCATTGTCATGTAAAAGCATGAGTAATATTATCTAGTAGCGGTCAACCCCCTTCTCATGCCTGGCATTCATTTATTCATCCTTCATCCATTTCCACAACACTGTCATGTTTCTCTTATGCAATGGTCTCATTAACTTAAGTCCTTTTTTTTGTTTTTTTTTCTTTTTTTTTCCCCCAGTATTGTTTATCCCTATGCATCCTTTGCATGAACATTCATAAGATCATTTTTATTTGTTACAGCATTTACTCAAAGTCCTGCTGCAATTTGTGCTCTTGCTGAATGTTTAGCATTATTCATCGACATGATCACTGGCCACATTGTCTTGTTGTTTTGGGCTGTTGTAATTTTTCTCTCTCTGTCTCTTTAGAACGGCCGTGTCACTGGTGATGCAGAGTTAGAGCGGCTCAAATTAAGCGAGGGATACATAAACGGGACTCAGGTTAGTATGGTGTGTCCGCAATAGATCGTTTTCTTTAGATGGAGATGTTCCAGTTGTGCAACTAGATAAATAATATGAATACTACTACTAACGATAAGATCACAAAAATAGAATTAAAATTGTTTTATTATTATAAAATAGGCCTAAATATTATTTTTGTGTGTCAGGGAAACAAAAACAGATTTCGTTTTTTTGTAAACATTTTATTCAGGAAAAAGGTATAATGTACATTGTATGAATTCAAATGCTTGCTTATTCATTGTTCATCTGTTTTATGCATTGAAAAGATGTCGTATTGACACAGCTCTGGTCTCTGTTGTCGAACCCTGTGTGTCAGTGAACATGAAAGATACTCCTGTGCATATTTTTACACTTAATTCTTCTGTTTCTGCACTAACTTGTTGTTGTGTCGTCATTAACATCCACCTGCAAATGCTCCAGATGTTGTGTTTGTGTGTGTGTACACACTTAATGTTCTTGGCTTTTGCTCACTATTGTTCTTTGTTTGCGCGTCTGTGCTACAGTACAGGATGTTGGACCCTGGTCATATGCTTGAGTCAGTCACAGTGGAGGAGGACCCCCATGATTCGATGCCAATAATTTCAGTTGAAACCAGTGATGATGGCACCACACGTCGGACTGAGACCACAGTAAGCTTGCAGTAGGGCTGCGCTATTAAACGCATGCGATTCTCATGCACATCTCGCCAGTAAAGCCGGCACGTGATTGGTGGTAAATCTCATCACCTGTTTTCAAATGGAGCAGCAGTTAATTCACAGAGCCGTAGATCACTGACAAGCTACACGATATCGTGTTCATAATCGAATGCGATTCATCTGCGATAATGAACGCGATATTGCCTAGCTTGTCAGTGAACTACGGCTCTGTGTATTAACTGCCGCTCCATTTGAAAACAGGTGATGGAGGTTTACCGCCAATCACAGAACCGGCTTTACTGACGAGATGCGCATGATAATCGCATGCGATTAATTGCACAGCTCTAGTTTGCAGTCTAATTTAACTGACAACATTTTGTCAAGTATGACCACTTGTCTTTGGAAAGATAATGATGGCTCTTCCTCTTATCAGGTAAAGAAGGTCACAAAGACGACTACTACACGAACAGTCATTCCCTCAGTCTCCGACACACTTTCCCTTGATGGGACTGGTTCAGTCACTGGGATACCCGGTTGTAATACCCCAATGGAGCGTGTGTACAGGCCACCGGGAGGCCCCATGGACTACCCCACTGCTACTGTCCCCCGTAACTACCACTATGGACCACCAGGCTATGATGATTTCCGCAGCTACCCTCCTTCCGAAGCCTACACCAGTCTCAGTCGAGGGACACGAATGGATGACCGCTACAGGTCTGTTGCATTTGCATTGTATGAGATCGAGCATTGTAGATGTACAAGATGTACAAATTAATTCCCCTGTTCCTTTCTCTTTAGGCCCGTGGATGCCTATCGCACGCTGGACTCTGCCTTTCGCACCCACAGCCGGCCGCAGTTGGACCCGTACGCAGCCCAGCCCCAGGTAGGACGTATGGGCAGTGCTATGGAGATCTCTGGCATGCAGCGCTTTGTACCAGAGCCATATGGCCTGGAGGATGATCAGAGGAGCCTGGGATACGACGAATCTGATTATGGCATGGGACCACCCATGCATTACAGCACAATGCCCCGGTTGGCACATGCACACCATGCCCCACCTCCACGCCGGACAGGGTGAGTATATTCTGTTATACGTTAAGAAAAACATTGAGTGGGAAAGGTATTAAAGGAATAGTCCATCTAAAAATTACATTTAGGCACTCTCATTTTATTCCAAATCTGTATGTATGTATGTCTGTCTGTCTTTTCTGAAACAAAAGAAAATATTTTTTAAAATGTTGAACAATTTCAGAATATTTTTTTTTTTTTTTTTTTTTTTTTTTTTCTCCATTGTATGGAACGATAATGGGAACTGTAATGGTCTGGCTACAAACTTTCCACAAAATATCATCTTTTGCGTTCCACAGAAGAAGGGGGTAAAAAAATCAGTCAGTTTGAACTGCTGTGTGTTTTGTGTAGGTCATATGAGGGCACACTGGATGGTGATATGAGTGGAGCTGGTGATATGTATTATTGGGGAGGAGGAGCTCCGCTGGCTCAGGGAGAGAGAGGCAGCATGGCATCATTGGACAGCACTCTTCGTAAAGGCCCCGCCCCCACAGCATGGAGGCAGCCGGAGCTTCCTGAAGTCATCGCTATGCTCAACTACCGCCTGGACCCCGTCAAAAGCAATGCTGCTGCTTACTTGCAACATCTCACTTTTAAGAATGATAAGGTTAGTATGAATGTACACAATATGCTTTGTATTCCCGCCCACACAGCAGTATGTTACACTACCGATCAAAAGTTTGGGGTCAGTTGGTTTTGAATTAAAAACAGTATTTTTGTGGAATATTATAAAGCTGTTATCTTTTAAAATATTTTAATGTAATTTATTCCTATAAAGTGAAGTTAGATTTTCAGCAGTCATTACTTCAGTTTTTAGCGTCACATGATCCTTCAGAAATCATTCTAATACGCTGATTTGATGATGGTAAAAAGTTTCTTGAGCAGAAATGTTGAAAATGGTTGTGCTACTTAATATTTTTAACAAACTTTAATGAAAAAATTAGTTATTTAAAAATTTCTGTAACAAATGTCTTTACTATCTCTTTTGTTGTGCATCCTCTCTGAATAGTAGTATTAATTTAAAAACTTCCTCAAGCACTTTTGTTCTGATTGCCTGTGATTTCATCACTTAGTACTGGCTTTTGGCGAGGATTGAGAAGTCACTCAAATGACATGGTGTCTATGCAAATTCCATCCCCTCAGTCTTTCCTCTCTGTCTTTGCAGGTGAAGTCAGAAGTAAGACGAATGAAGGGGATCCCTGCCCTCGTGTCCATGCTGGATAACCCAAAGAAGGAGGTGCATTACGCAGCATGCGGAGCACTCAAGAACATCTCATATGGACGAGATCCAGATAACAAGATAGCCATTAAGAACTGTGACGGAATTCCTGCGCTGGTGCGGCTACTGAGGAAGACGAGAGATCAGGACCTTACCGACACCATAACAGGTACACACTGTTTTTATGCTATTAAAGTCACAATGAAACCAACTTACACAGTGTCTACAACGGATGCGAGCGGCGTGGTGTGGCGCGACAAATTCTATAGAACTCGTTATAATCAGTGGACACACTGGATGCGGCGCAAATCTCCGTCAGTAAACTGCTGCCTCATTCTGCTTATGATGTACTGACACAACGTTCAAATGATTTTCAATGGTTGCTTTGTCACATCCAGTGTAGACAGACTTTAGCTGTTTTGGCATGACATGACAATTGTTGTGTCTGGTGTAGACACGGTGTTAGCAACAAATCCATATTGAGATGTACATCCGAATGAATCAGATTATCAAAAAAGGAAAAATGTAGGGTGGAGACTTATCCATTGGTTGTTGATTGGCTGGAGGCAGATCTGAATGCAGTAAATTGTAAGAACGATGTCAGATACAAATCTGTTTTCACCGACCTTTTGATTTAAAAATTACGAGCTCAAAAGAAAAAACTAAATATGCATGGATGGATCATTTATAGTAAGATCAATAACAGGCATTTAGAAAATGCTTGAATTTCCATTTCAGTTCTGTTGGTTTTTAATTATTCAGTTTTGAATATTTAATCATATTTGAATGTAATTTCTAATTTTAAGCAAGGATGCATTATATCAAAAAGTGACAGTGAAAACACATTTACCTATAATGTTACGGAAGATTTCTGTTTCAGAACTTTATCATACAATCCTGGTAAAAAATAATTATTGTTTTGGCAAAAATATTAAGCAGTACAACTGTACTACACTAATAAGAACTGTTTCTTGAGCACCAAATCAGCATATTAGAGTGCTTTCTGAAGGATAATGTGACACTAAAGACTGGAGTATTGGCTGGAATAAATTGTTTTAAGATATGAGGGTTAATTAAAAGCTATATTTTACAATATTGCTTTTTCACTATTTTTGATCAAATAAATTCAGCTGTGGTAAGCATAAGAGACTTCTGTCAAAAACAGAAACAATGTCCTGTCAATTTCCATTTTGAGGTTAACATCCAGTTTCAGGTGATTCAAGCACAAGTGATCAGACAAGACAGTTCGTGGCTTACATCTTGTAGTAACTGATGGCTCGTTCTCTCTCAGGCACGCTGTGGAACCTGTCATCTCACGACTCCGTAAAGATGGAGATCGTGGACCACGCGCTGCATGCCCTGTCCGACGAGGTGATGGTTCCTCACTCGGGCTGGGAGAGGGGGAACGAAGGGGGAGAGGAGAGCTGCAAACCCAGACACTTGGAGTGGGAGACGGCGCTCACCAACACCACCGGCTGCTTAAGGTACGTTACATTAAGGCATTTGGCTGACGCTTTTATCCAAAGTGGCTGACAGCGAATTCAAAGTGTACATTTTTCAGCCTGAGAATCAAGAGTAGTTAAGCCAGAGAGAGGGGCGGAGGAAAGGATTAGGATGTATTGAGGAGGGACAGTTTTATGATTCAGATTAATGAAAGATGTTAAAAGGAGGAGGGGTGTGCCTCAGTGCTGCTAAAGAATTCCTGTCAAGAAAGTTTGTGTGTGTGAGGAAACTGCATTTTTTGTGGAAGAAAGGAGGGAAGTGCAAAGGAAATGCTCTTGAATTGTGTTTGCGAGCAAGAACCTCTGAGGCTGTGAAAGAATCAGGACAAAGTTTGGACAAAAGAAAGAAATGTGATCTTTGAATCCACTTATTTCCCTTGAGTGCTTCTCTTTGAGAGTGTCCCTCACTTCTCCCACTCGCCTATTAGGTTTTTAGAAAGCATTCGGTTCCGTCGGAGGAGTGGATTTACACCGTGATTACATTTTAAGTAGAGCTAACGGTGTCTTGCCTTTTTAACCCTCACCGTTCAGCTTTTCGGATGCCATCTGTGTATACACTTGGTTAATATGTTTTAGGTGATGACCTGGAGCTAAAACTTTGTGCGTGCTAAACGTTACTAAACATTAAACAGGCTGTGTCCTAATTAGTTGCATGATGTTTTGCTCTCAGGAATGTGAGCTCAGAGCGGAGCGAGGCCAGGAGGAAGCTGAGGGAGTGCACTGGGCTGGTCGACTCGCTCATGTACATTGTCCAGTCGCAGATCAACTGTAAAGATGTGGACAACAAGGTAACAACTGGACTTTGACCTTTCAGGCGCACTGCTCTTTTTATTATGGGGAAGCACATGAGTAGAGCGTTTTATGGAAGAGCAAAGGGGGAAGAAAGCATTGTTGGTCATTTTTATTATTGCATATTGAACATTTTCAATCATAGTTCAATGCATTGTTATAATTTGGGGGAATAATTAGGCTTATTTAGAGCTAGTAGGTTCTTTTGGGCTGTTAGACTTTTGTGTGTATTTATAATTTTTTTTTTTTTTTTTTTTTTTTTAATGCTTAAACCCATTTACACGGAAGAAATGTAAATAACTAATTAAATTAAATGTACTACATTATAGTACCATTCAAATTTTTGTAGTTAGATTTTGAAATAAAATTAATATTTTTGAGAAATGAAGAATTGGATTGATCAAAAGTGACAGGCATTTTTATTTTAAAAAATTCAAATGAATGCTGTTCTTTTTAATTTTCTGTTAATTACTGGTTTACACAAATATTAAGCAAAACTACTGCTGATATGAAATCTTAAGCACCAAATCAGCATATGAGATTGATTTCTGAAGGATCATGTGACACTGAAGACTGGAGTAATGGCTGCTGGAAATTCATCTTTGCCATTTTAATATATTAAAATAGAAAATATTTTTAATTAGAATATTTCACAATATTACTGTTAACCTACTATTTTTAGCCTTAGTGAGCATAGGACCTTTCAATAACTACCTTGATTGGTAGTGTCTTTATATAATGCTCATATATTGATCATGTCCTGATCCTACTTACTAAAGAGTAAAAAAATATATATTTTAATTTTTAATTTTTTTTTTATTCATTAGTCTTTAGTAAGTAGGATCAGTCTCCACTCTTTCATCAATGATTTTATATATAAAAGCTAAATTTGGCATTGATAGTTGACTTGTTTCATTCTCTTACACGGTATCTATTATTTAATCATGTTTATTATGTCTGTGTGCAGCTGATTGAGAACAGCGTATGTCTGCTGAGAAATCTGTCCTATCAGGTGCATCGGGAGATACCAGGCTGCGAGCGCTATCAGGAGATGACTCCTGTCAATCAAGGCCCCGCCTCTTCCCAAAAGGGCGGCTGCTTCAGCTCCCGAAAGGGCAAAGGTGCGTGTCTGATTCATTTAAAGAAAAACACGGGCACTGGCTGTGGGCCGTAACCAATTAAAATAAGTTAACTTGCTATCTTTGCATTCCAGTGCATAATCTCGGTGTTGTGTAAACCAAACCAAGAGGCCATGTCTATCTTAATCATAGCACACACTTTGAAGTGTGTTAAGCTTGTAAGTTTGATATGTGCCAGATCAAGTTTGTTTACACAAGGAGATGCGACGTGCATGAATTTCACACGAGTGTGTGCTTTGTGGGTTTGTTGCTGAATAATGTAGGGTGGCTGGGGCACTATTGCTATTTTTTTTTTTTTTTTTTTTTTTTTAATGCCAAAACAGTCCTTTCCTCTCATTTTCTTCTGTATCTGTCTCTTCTGCTTTCAATCCGTGCGTCTTTTTATCCTGTAACAGACGAGTGGTTTTCCAAAGGTAAGCTTTTCTGTCTTTTTTTATTTTTTTCTTTTCTTTCCTTTTTTTTTTTTTAAAGTAAAAAGGCTTTGCTTTCATGGAATCACAGTTTTTCTCACTATAACCCATTATTAACACTGTTATAGGTCAAAGTTCAGAAAATGGATCTGAAATGGGAAACTCAAGTAATGTTTTAGGGGAAAATAATGTGTTTCTCATCCCATTTCACATTCGTTTTATGGGCTGCACTACTTTTGTAAAGTAAGAAGGCATTTTAAGAGGACCAGTCACACAAATAAGATTTTTATTGATCTGAAGGAAGTAGACGTGGAATCATTAACAAGTATCAGATTATGTCGCTGGATACTAAACTCTAGGGCTCCGTTTTAAAGCCTAGTATGCATCCAAACTATCACGGACAAAGAAATTTTAGTATAAATTTACAAATCTGTTCTTAGAAAACTGGGAAATGCCCTCAAAATCTTTTAGATATGATTTTTGTGTGACTCTGGTCTGTAAAAATGCTTTCTGTATTTATAACATTTCACTAGTACCCACCAGAGGGTGCCAGAACGCAGCATTTTTCTGATAAATCTATTCTTTATAAACCTTCACTGTTAATCTTTAATCATATAGACATATTAAAATGTCTGATTCTTTTAAACTTGCACTTAGTTACCTCTCTATAAAGTCATACACTACTGTTAAAGGCCCGTTTTAAAGGCCCCTATATACTTCCCGATATGTTCTTTTTCATTGACCTACACAGACCGAACAGATAAAAATGAGCACGAAGGCTTCCATCTTAAAGAAGACACAGCCCCTGAGCACACCTGTCTGTTACTGTCTGTAATCGCCACACAACAAATAGTAGTTCATAGGCGTTCACTAATCATCGTGGTGAACTTCATAATGGAAAGTTTGCTTTAGCAAGCTGTTTCAAACTCCAAATGAACTTTGTTTTGGGCTGATTTTATTTGAAATTGCATCACACCAGTTTATTCTCTGATTTTTTGAAGTATATTGGGGCTTTAAGTCATCAGTCATTAAAACACATGGGGTTTTCCTCAGGGGATAAATGTAGCCTCTGTCATAACTGTCTGAAGAAAATCTTTGTCTAAAGAAAATCCCCTTCTTAAATCTTAAAGAGGTTTTCTTCAGACTTGTCACAAATTACATCACTACCATTAAACAGCAGATAAGATTTCTGTCACACTATTTCACTTGTTGCTCATGCCATCTGCTTTGTTCAGGAAAAAAAGAGGATGATGGAACTTCAGATACCATTGACATTCCAAAGAGAAGCACACCAGCCAAAGGTACAATGACAGGCTTGTTTTGCTCTGAATGCTTACACTAGTAGTTTAGTTTTGCCTCGTATTGTAGTTGAATAATAGATTAAAAAAATGTAATGATCATTTTTTGTAGGTTATGAGTTGCTGTTCCAGCCAGAGGTGGTGCGTGTCTACACTTCTCTCCTGAAAGAGAGCAAGAACCCCTCGGTTCTCGAAGCCGCGGCGGGGGCCGTGCAGAACCTGTGTGCGGGCCGCTGGACTGTGAGTAATAGTCACTCTGAATGCATTTTTGTGTGTAGATACGATACTGCTATTGCAATCCAGAGCGTATTAGACTCATTCAACATTATAGGAGCCATATTTTTATTATTTAATTAAAAACTTGATTTACTATGAAAACCTAATGCAGCTTTATCTTTTTAATCCAGAAATACAAGCATTTATGGAAACTGAGCTGCAAAAACTATTCATTCTGAACTTCAGTAGCTTTTTTTATTTAATGAAACATTTTGCCACTGAATAAAAATATTACCTACATAAGTGGACATCAGTGAGGAGAAAAGTAAACGAAAGTATAATTTGACCTCTTTTACAATAAATATGCCATATTTATTTCTTAATGCTGATTGGTTGACACACATCCCAAGAGTGATTTAATCTGATTCAGACCTGTGCCACATGACGTGTGTAGTAAATTTGAAAAACATTCAATTATCTATAAGCCAGGGCATTTAAAGGAGCTTAATTTTAGGAAGCCAAAATCATCATTAATAATAATGGAAACAAGACTATCAACTTTTTTTTTTTTTTTTTTTTTTTTTTTTATTCCAGTTGTTTTTGTTTTTTGCAGTTAAATCAAAGTTCAAAGAAATTCAATGTATAAATATATTAATCTTTTAAAATGTTTCCAAGGTCAATGAGTTAAATAGTTGACCTCAATATTGCCACCCCTCCCCAAAAAAATATGTATGTACTGTATGTGTATATTTATTATTATTATTATTATTATTATTATTATTATTACTATTATTATTGCACTTATTCCTTAGTTAATGTTTGTTTGATTAGGTTCATCAGGTGAAAAAGTCTGACAGTTTCATCATTTTACTTCTGCCCTTATCTTTTCAGTATGGGCGGTACATCAGAGGAGTGATTAGACAGGAGCATGGCCTGCCGATGATGACCGAGCTGTTGTCTCATGGGAACGACCGTGTGGTCAGAGCCATGTCCGGAGCCTTGAGAAACCTGGCCATTGACGCTCGCAACCGTGAGCTGCTAGGTATGTGAGCAAACAATACCTGTTTGGCCTTTCGTGTCCATTTAGTGTTATTCCCATCAAAACCTCTACAAAAAGCCATATTTGTACAGTCCCAATGAATGAATCCCAGTGTATTTTACCCTCTTCCTCTCTCTGTGTAGGGAAGCATGCAGTGCCTAACTTGGTGGCCAATCTGCCAGGCGGTGGTCAGAGTCAGCCTGCGCGCGCACTCTCAGAAGAGACGGTGGTGTCTGTTCTCAGCACTATGGTGGAGGTGGTCGGCTCCAGCGTGGATGCGGCCAAAATCCTGCGCAGCTCCCAGGGCATCGAGAGACTGGTGCTCATCAACAAGGACAGGTATGTATAACTGATTTTAATTACTGGCCGGTCACATTGGAGAAACCTGGAAGAAGAACAAGTATTTAACTGCAAATGCCAATCCTCCGTTTACCCTTATAGCAACCGTTCAGATCGGGAGGTGCGTGGCGCTGGGCTGGTGCTGCAGATCGTGTGGGGCTTCAAAGAGCTCCGCCGCACGCTGGAGAAAGATGGCTGGAAGAAAACAGATTTCATGGTGAACCTTAACCCTCCTAACAACACCCGGAGCAACGGAGGATATGAGGACAGCACCTTGCCACTAATAGACAGGGGTAAGACACAACACATTCCTGCTGAATGCTCTGTAGTGTGTTTACACAGCAAACAGATGTTTATCAGCCACATGGACATACAGGGATACATCTCAGTGTTTCTGTGATCTGACTTTGTTTGATTTTACTTTGACTTTGGTCTCTTTGTTAGGGGGCAAACAGGACAGAGACATGATTCCTCTTAATGACATGGGACCAGGTGAAAAACACATACTTTATTCTCATAGTTTATGCTTATACACAAGGTCTCAATTCTCATTTTCAACACTTGTCTTTTTACTTCAGTTTATTTTTTTTAAAATAAAAAAATTATAAAATGTTACATTTATAAAGTATATAAAAAATGTTAAATTGTGTGCATCAAGATTGGGATTGGTAAAATTATTTTTTAAATGTCTTTCAATGGATGCATCAAATTCAGTAAAAACAGTAATATTGTGAAATATAATTTAAAACGACTGTTTTCCATTTTAATATATTTAGATATGTAATTTATTCCTGTGATGCAAAGCTGAATTTTCAGCATCATTACTCCAGTCTTCAGTGTCACATGATCCTTCAGAAATCATTCTGATATGATGATTTTAACAGAATTTTGTGAAAAAGAAATAGTAAACACACTTACAAATGATCAATTAAGCATCTTAGCTGAATACAAGTGTCTTTCTTGGGGGTGGGGGGTATTTCCCCAACTCAAAATGCTTTTTATCTGGTGCCAGACGCTTACTCTACGCTAGACCAGAGAGGACGGAGAAACACTTTAGACGACACTCTGGATCGCTCTGACAGAGAGACACCTCAGGTAACACACACCTGCAAGGGAACATCCACTCCTGAGCAGTTGTTCTCACTAAACTTCCCTCACAAGCAATTCAGCACAACAGACATCCCCAAACCCACACACTACACAACCTGAAACTTATTAACCTACTGTGATTTCACTAATAATACTAAGAGGGGGACTCACCTCAACTAACTCTCTCACACGCCCCTCTCCTTCTATTATCACTCACCTCTTCTTCAATGCCTTTCCCTTTCTTTTATCCTCTGTCAATCTCTCTCTCTCTCTCTCTTTGACTCTCAGGGAGGAATGTATGGAGAGAGGCGGGGTTCTTTGCCTCTGTTGGACTCTTATGACGGTTAGGCCACTCCCCCTCCCCCCCACTCAGTGCATGAGCACGCATGGTATGTGTGTCCACCTTCTGCATGGCCTTCATGTGGATATTTAAGTGTATGTGTGCTGCTCAGTGTATTTGTGGTTCTAACCCTCATTGACTGTATTTTGTTATTCTGTACTTGAGTGGAAATGGTTTTTACTAATTTCTGTAAATCTCATCCAGTGTTGGGGAAGCATCTTGAAATTTGGTGTAGCTTATAGTTGGGAAGCTATAGTTTCACAGTAGTTGAATTAAGCTACAACTACTGAAATGCAGTTAGGTATACAAGCCGCTTATTAAAATAATGAATTTATCAAAATGTAGTTTTAGAACTTAATTTTTTACAACTGGGGCCATATTTATCTCAAAATTGTATCAAATAGGAAGACAGCTTTAAGTTGCACAAAAACAAACAACTGAGAAGTCAATTTACATTTCAAAAATTTTTAAAATAGCGTGACAGCTATATGTGTATGTATATAAATAAATAAAAAAAAAAAATATATATATATATATATATATATATATATATATATATATATATATATATATATATATACCTGTATGTATATATATTTGCCTTCACTGCCTTTTTGCAGTGAAATGTTTAACAACTAATGTCGAGGTAAAATGGACTCAAATTAGTTTCTTTTTTAACATTTCTTTTTTTAATTTTTTCAATTAGAGCCATATTTATCTGGTGCAAAAACAAGGATGTCAAATAGGATGACGGCTTTAAATTTAAACAAATGTACAGTGAACAAGTAGTCAGAAACGAACGACTGAAAGGTCAATATTTCACTGCAAAAATAGTGTATGTAGATCTTTATTACATTAATAAAAATCTCAAAAATGTTCGTAAAACAGCTCAGCGAATGCCACGTTTGATGAGCAGTGTTGCTACTTTTCAGTTAGTTACTCCCCAACACTGATCTCTTCCTCTCATGTGTCCACTTTGGTCACATGACTGTTTCAGTGGTTGTATCTGTCATCACTTTGCCACATAAAATGGGTGATGTGAATTTTGTGTAGTGCACACAAATTCCCATCGCAGCTCCTTGATGACACATTACTGAATCATTTTCCTTTGTTATTAGTAAACCTAATGTAAGCGAGTGCCACGTCTGACCTTCACGTCTCATCCTGTCTCTGTCCACAGAAAAACTGATCGTGTGCATCACCCGCCGTGAGTTTCCTCCTCCTGCCTACTGTCCCTGCTGAGCCTCTGATCTCATCACTTACGGGACCATAGCCACTAATTGCAACGACCCTTCTGTAGTTTTCAACATTCTCATGTTGTCACTCTCCTGCTCTCATTGAGATCAATGTGATTGAGAACAGCCACTACTTCATACAGACTTTTTTTTTTTTTTTTTTTTTTTTTTTAAATGTCAAATAATGGAAACCCTAGGGACTACAAGCTGTGTTTAGTCACATCCCCAGCTTATTGAGCTTTATAAATCACTTCCTTTTTTTTGTTTTTTGCTTATGCATCTATTAGAACACTAGTATAGTATGGCGTTGGTGTTTTGATTATTTTGCTTCATCCTGCTTTGTGGTTCACATTGATAAAAAGGTAATGCCAAATTGCATCAATCATATGCGGCCTGCAGAAAATAATGTGTATATAGAATTTTTCAGTAAGTTTTATGTCTCGATGCATTGCAACGGGCATGAGGCCCATTTTTTGTCGTTTTCTGAAAGTACTAGACGACCACCAATTCCCCTTAAGTTATCCATCTGTGGTTTTTGTGGATGGTCTCGTGGAGTGTTCGGTCTCTAGGAAGTGGTTGTTGTGAACGCATTGATGAAGCATTACAAAAGAGGCAGAGGGATATTTGATTGGGAGATTTGTTTTTTTAAAACCAGTAGCATTCAAGAAAGTTCTCTAGTGGTAGGTGAGAATAGTTTTATTCATTCAGTTGTCAAATTTGCAAAGCATTCCAGAGTGGGAAATCTGTTTTGGGATTTAATTTTTTTTCCCCCTTTGTTTTGTCTTTGAAATTGTCACTGACAATGATTAGTTTCTGTGCAGGAACTCAAAAGTTCTTCACTCTTCATTTATAATAAGTACAATTAAATAGCCACAAAAGAGCCTTTAACTCTGAGACAAATTGTAGCCCTGGTCTTCGATCTGTCTGAATATAAATGAATGTGTAAATATGACCACGTCTCACAAATCCACTCTGCATACTTGGAGTGCCTCGCTTGCTCAGCGCGTCGTTTGAGTGTGTGTTTGTGATGAGCGGTGAAGAGGGATGTTCGGCCACCCTTCTGCCTCTTGGTTTCAGTGCCTGTCTGTGTAAAGAGTGAACGAGTGTACATTTGAGGATGTATATGCATTTTTTTTTTTTTTTTTTTTTTTCCTGAGATCCATAAGTACAGTGCTCGTTTCTTAGACTGCATAATTAAAAATGCACAGTAAGTCTGTTGTAGATATTTACTGAATGGAAACTTTAGCACTAGGTGGGCTATTTTTAAAGATCCTTCCCCCCCCCCCCCCAATGCCTTTTTACTTCCCTGTCTGCCAATCCACAGTCCAATCCTTCGAGACACTACAGTCAGTAAAGGAAAGGTCGGCTGTTGACTAAATGGATGAGCCAGAAGTCCGAGTCCTGACACAGGAGGCTGTTCACAAGTTCGAGGAATCAATCGATTATTCAGTGTTGAGGGAGGCAGATAAATGAATCTTTTAATTACAAAAAAAATTGCATCTCTTTCAGGCAGGATTTAGCCAGATTTTGATTCTAGCTTGATGAGAAAATAAGATAGATGAAATAAAAGCACATTTAACTATATATACCAGAGAATATTTGTTAATTTTAATTTTTTTTTTCTTGGTTTTTGTTCTGTTGCTTTCTTTTCTATATTTTATGATTGGGGCTGATTTTGTTTTTTCTGGGGCGTTGTGGGTGAATGCATATGCAATCAGTTTTATTTTTTAAATAAATGCATTTACGGTTTATATCTTTTAAAGACGAAAGGAAAAATTCTGTGTCGTGCTGTCAGTTGACATGTTTCTGCAACACTAACGTGGATCTTGATTCATAATTCCTATATTTCAACACTTTAACTTTGGTCTTAAACGTTGCACCTTTCTCTCATGGATTGAACATGTAACTTAGCAATACTGTTGTTTTTTTTAAATAAAAGAATGATTTTTTTTTTCCAAGGTTCTGACAGTGAATTTTTGTGTGGTTCAAAGAGTCTTTTAATACGTTCATTTGATTAGAATTCTTCATTTTCAGTATATCAGTGTAATGAAGTAAATGAGAAATGTAATGTATTTCACCATATACAGCCTAGCTGCTTACTGAGAAATGTTTGATGCACATGGTATTATTATTGAACTGATTCAACTTCACAAGAGTTTTTCTTAAAATTTTTTTTTTTTTTTTTTTTTTTTTACAAACCAGTCAAGACAGTGTGAACTTAGCATGTTATGCTGAATGAAAAGAAAAAAATTGTAAACTGCTAGTTGTCATCTTAAATTACTTTAAAGTAACTAAACCAGTGGTTTACAACCTTTTGTTGAACATTGTCCACAGCAATATTCCCATCCCTTTTTACCAAAGCATTTACATGAGTTTAAGTTATTTCAATTTATAAGTTGTAATTTCTACCTAATGTTTTAGTGTGCTTGGCATAACTAGACAAAATTTTGTTATAAAAATGCCCAGAATTTTAAGATTTTATTAATTAGGCTACATGGCCTTTCTAGATCTAAATATCACGTTTCTTAAAATTAGGCTACCTCATATGTCCAGGGATTTTTTTTCAAGACGGAAAAAGAAGAGGGCGAAAAACAGCTTTGAAGGAGGAGAATTTAATTGAAGCTAAATTATGTTGTTTTTAGTAGTTTTAGCTGATGATAATCCTTATTTTGCCGTATTTTAAGCCATAGTGAGCCCCCACTGCTCAGAACCACTGATACAAACCTAAATTCACTGATTTTAATGAGATTACATTGAAGAGAGCTTTTAAACCAATAAATGCATTTGTGGAAATGTCAGATAGTCTCCTTTTTTTGTTACTTAGGAAATGTCTTATTTTATTAATCTTCGTCAGATTTCAGTTGCACAAGTAAACAAAAAGAAAATCACGATGCTTTTAACGAATCGTTTAAATGGATAATTCAACAAACTCTTTCAAAATGCTCATCCATAGCGCCATCTACTGGCTGTGCAGGCAGAGCCGCTGAACAAATCAATGAATGAATCTTTTTGGTGAACCGATTCAAAAGATTCACAGAAAATCTCACTTCTAGATGATTGAATAGTGAAGCTAGAGAGAGAGTCGCTTGACTTGAGATGATTTGTGATGCAGCGGCTCACGTGCCCTACAGATCACCTGTGTTTGCGTATGTAAAATTATTTGTGTCTATATTGGATTATAATGTGGTGTTTTAGCAAGTTTGATGAACAACGTGCGCTTAGCGTTTGAAAACAAGACGGCTTTGCGGTATTAATACCAGATGAATCCTCGGGACATCAGGCTCAGTTGACCTTAGAGATTGAGAGTATGGCTGAGGCAGCCTTTCTTTGCCATTTAATACCAAACAACATGAAGACGCTGAACTGAGATCACAATTACCTGACGCTCATACACAGGTCCGTCTGTCTTCTCTAAATATTTACCTCTATCTAAAAAAAATTGTTCGAATCAGCAGTTGTATCTGAATTGATAACACAAAGTAAGTAAATCTTATCTTGTAAAACATCGTTAACAGTTGAACTTTTGTTTTGAAGTTTCTAAATGTGTTTTAGTCTGAAGTTGCTACCAGCATGTGGCAGTATCTGCATCCTGACTTTGCAATATTCCTGCTTGGTGAACTTCAGAAGCAGCAGCAGGGGAGCATCTTCTGTGACACACTTCTGCAGACAGACGGTAAGAGATCAGAGATCTTCTGTGCTGGAGATAGACAGCTCTGGGTCTGTGTCTTTGGAAAGAGCCGTCAACTTTATAACTAGCTCCTTGTAAACAAATCATTTTAAGACCCTGATTATATCATTGCTATGATTTCCAAATTGTACCATAGACATAAATTAGCAGTCAGTGGCCATAGACATAAACTAATGAAAAATGTGTGTTTTAAATGAATTTTCTAGACTAAACTTATTTTTCACACTAAAGCAGGTCATCACACCATTGTTTTTTTTGTTTGTTTGTTTTTTTACAAACTAATTTTTTAGTAGTATTTGAATACATTAGTAAAAGTTCCAATAATATTTAGATTTATTTGTATTTTTCTTTTCTTTTTTTCCCTTTTTTGGCAGTTGATTTGTTTGCTCGGCCATTTTTGTCATTTAAAATCGTAATTTGACATTTTAAGAATTGAAAAAAGAGCCATTTGTTGGGGGAATGAATCATTTGGTTTCTGAACAGTTGTTTTACACTATTTTACTTTTTTTTTTCTTTTTCTTTTTTTTCTTCAAAGAATCTATAGACTTCCGTTGCCTGTAATGTTGTATTTGACAATTTTTTTTTTTTTTTTTTTTTTCCTATGCTTTTCTTATAATAAAAAAAAAAAAATGTTTTCAACTCTTCAGGTGTCTGTATTCCAGCTCACAGTTGTGTGTTAGCTGCTCTAAGCCCTGTCCTGTCAAGAGTCCTTTCCACTTGCCCTGCTCCACAGGCAGGGCAGAACAGGCTTCTGAGCCTTGAGGCTGTAGGATCTCATGCCTTACTAAAGCTAGTTAAGTTCCTGTACACGGGGGAAATGGAGATCAAGAGTCAGAGCGAACATGAGGAGGTAATGGCTGCTGCCTTCAGACTTGGACTCAAAAACCTTTTGGAAAAAAAGAGAGTGTGCGTGGAAAGAGGAGTTGAGGATATTGTGAAACATTGGAGAGAGATTGGTATACAGACAGAAGATGTGAATAGCCAGGAAAGTGAAATCGTGTCTGAACCATTAAGGATACAGAGCAGTACTCTTTCAGTGCAAGCTTGTGGCTTATTGGAAGCTGATTTGTCCTCTTTGTCATTACTTGATGAAGCTAGTCCAACTGCAGGTTTTAATCGGAGCAGTAATGCCACTGTTCCTTCCCTCGCTGTCGTGACCGAAGCATCTGTAATAAATCATCATAAAACAAAGGCAAAGAAGAGGTGGAAAATGGCAAAGAGAGAAAGCCAATTAAAAAAATTAACTCTGCAACAAATGAATGTTTCAGGCAAAAACTTCCAGAAACTTTTAGAGGAAGATAACAGGCAAAAAAGTGCTACTGCTGAACAAAAGGAGGCCAAATTGGACCAGCTTAAAGTTAGGATAAAACTGAGGAGGAGCGGAGCTTGCTGGGAGAGCAACCTTCTCGTTTCTGTGCAAGGTGAGAGCGAGAACGACCCAGAAGAAGTGAAGGAGTGTGGACTTCAAACTCAGGTAAGGATTTATCTTTAAATCGGAATTTATTACACAATTTAGACAAATAAAGCATAGTTTATATCGATATATTAATATATATATATATATATATATATACACGTCCTGAAGTCATGCATCCTGAAAAAAAAAAACAGATCATGGTTTCCACAAAAATATAAAGCTGAAATATTTTCACATACATTGCACAGCATAAATGAGTACACCCCTCTGAATAAATATAAAAGATGTATTTTCTTAATGATCACTAATATAATTCATGGAAAGATGGTAAAATTGAAATGTATTAAACATATACTTAATAAAAACAACAAAATATATGCCAGTATTTTCTGTAAGTTAAGTAAATTAACCGATTTTGTTTAAATGAAGGATCGCAGAAATGAGTACACCCTAGAGTTAATTCAGCAAATGTGTAATATTCTAGTACTTAGTATGTCCTCCAGAACTTTAAGTATACTGCTCTGACCCTTCTTGGCACTGAGTGTACAAGTTCATGACAAATTTTCACGTCTGTCCTGTTTAACTCCTGGAGGACGACCTCCTTAAATGCTCTGGTCTTTAATGGCAAGTTTTGCTCAGCTCATCTCCACAAAATTCCCCACAACTGCTCAAGAGCGTTAAGATTGAGTGAAATACATGTCCACTGAAGGATTTTCACTTTGGGAGAATGAATATCTTCATTGTCATGCTGAAAAATGTCCAATAATGCAGGGAATGAGGGGAGGGTAGCATCTTCTGTTTCAAGTTTTTGTATTACATCACACAGTGGTGTGTGAATTCATGACAGCGTTGATAAAGCACAACTCCCTCACACCTTCAGCACTCATTCATCCCTATATAAGAGCTTTACTACCACTGAACGTCACTGTGGGTACCAAGCACTTCTCACTGTACTCCTCCTCTAGCAACACCAGAACATTTTGGATCCGAAATGATTGACTTGGTCTCTTGAGACCAGAGTATGGATTCCCAGAAGTCTCTATTTTGTAAATATGGGCCTTGGAAGAGGTTAAATGAGTTTATTTTGCTTTGGCTACAGTAGGTAATTCTAGTGGTGACAACAACCATGCATGTCACTTCTGCAGGCTGCGTCATACTCTATAAGATAAAGTGTCACTCTTTTCATAGCTTTTGCCTGCTCTGGGACACTTGCATGTTATTTCTATTGCTCTTTTTTCTAGCAAAAATTCACTCATCACTAAATGAGAACTTAAAGTGAAGACCTGATTATTTCAGGAGCCTTGTCACAAGTCCATTGTTTTTGAATGTCAGTGCTACTTCTGCTATATTTTCACACTTAAAACAATAATTTGGTATTCATCTTGTAACATTGTCCTCTTTTATGCTAAAAAATAAGTCACCTGGCAGTATTCTCCCAAGTGGTTCCACTGCTGCCAGCATTAAGTCTGAGTATGATTCAGTGCGCTATATAACACTTTTAATTGTCAGGAAATTACTTGTCTTTAAAGGTTTTGGTTCAATATACTTACCTGTTGATCAAAAATAGCTTTAAACCTATACACACTTTTTTTTTTTTTTGTAATTTTCAGGAGGGTGTACTCATTTTTGCAATACAACATTTTATCACTTTGATAAGAAAATCTTATCTTGCTGAATAATTTTGACATTCTTCTTTGGTAATTGATCAAGCAGGCTTGTTAGAACATTATTTCTCCAAAGAATGCTAACATGTCATCTAAGTAAAGAGTAATTGCTGAATTTAAGTTTTAGAGGGGGTGTACAGAACGCACACAGTTTCGATCAAAATTATTCAACCCTCTTGACCTGTAAGACATTCTACTGCTGTGAACAAAAATTTATGAAAAAAGTTCAACCGAGGCATCATTAAGCTATAATAGGAAAATTGTTAATACACATTTGAGTGATTCTCAGTATGTAAAGTTAATGAAAAAATAAAATAAAATAAATTGGCTCTAAACATTCATGCATAAAATTATACAACCCCAACAGTTCGTTTTGTAGAGAATCTTTTTACTTTTAATAACCTCCAGGAAATGCTACCCCTAATTGCCCCATTCCTTGCTTGAAAATATCCACCAGATATTTTAAAGGAGATTTAAATCTGAAGACTGAACTGGCCACTTCATAAAAATTATTCCAGAACTCCACAGGTCTATCCAAATGAATCTTGTTAATTAAAGTCAGCCTTTTATATTCTTCTTGATCAAGAGAAGTGTTCAGAAAGATGTCCCAACTTGAAGGTCATGCTTGTTTGGTGTTCATCTTATACTCTTTATAGATTTTTTTCCCCCCTCCTTACATCAGGCCATCTTGCAAGTCTTTGGCAGTAAAACGAATGTTTTTCTCAGTTGCTCTGATCAAGTATTTTATTCTCTTTGATGATATTGTGCTTTTTCTTCAATGCCCTCAAAGGTTTTCAGATATAACACATTTTAATCTTATACGTTTGTCAGCTGTCTCTCTACAACTTTGTCACTTGGAAATCTTCTTGTAGCTAATCAAGTCAAGTGTTGTTGTAGTTTCCAACGGCTTAGTTGTGTTTTAACACAATATTGCACCTTACCAGAGAAATAAATAACTTAAAACAGCAATGTTGAGTAGGGGGTTAATAATTATGACATGTTTGTATTACCAAAAAAACACACATTACTCAGAAATTTTAGATCATATATTGACTTTATCATTTCTAATATGCCACTAAAGTGTCATAGATGGCCTTATTTAATTCAAGAAAACTTACATTTGTAAATTATAGTCTCCGAAGGGTTTAATATGTTTGATTGCAATTGCATATATAATACAAACTACATATAACTGCATATATATGAGCATACACATTTGGCTGAAAATGTTACAGTATATATATATATATATTGAATAGAGAGTTTGCTATTTTCTCTTGTTCATTTCATAATTTTATTTTTTCTAACTGAAGAGCTGCCCACCTAGTGTACTTCCTGGTCAAAGTCTTGGAACTCTCACCCCACCGATGGACCTGCCTATTTCACCCTCCAATTCTTCCACACATGCCTCTTCAGATAAATGTCTTTGTACTCCACACCACATTTCTGTCTCTTCCCCTTTGGAAATACCAATCTATATATCTTCAAGCCCTCCCCAAGCAGATGAATCTGATGAACATATTGCAAAGATGTTGGATGATATGTTGATGGATTTAAACATACTGCCATTGATGCCAATAGACAGAAATCTGGATGAGCAAGAGCAGCTAGGTCCTCTTCAGAATCCAAAAGGTCAGCAGAGGGCTGCTGAGGCCTCTGCTCAAGGTGCGTGTCTTTATATGCAAAGTTGTGAGCCAGAGATGAAGGGAACTGATGTTAGCAAAACATCAGTACCAGTTGGGTCACCAGGAGAAAGAGATGAAGGTAAAGCATCATCTTGAAATGTCTTGGGTTTGTGTGCTTTTGACCATGCATGTGTACATTCATGATGTTGTGGTGCTCCCAGCTTTCTTTCTCGTGTTTTTAGTATAGCACTTACATTCATCAAACATCCAACATTCTCAGCTCCCTCTTTGACACAAAATTGCATCTCTTCTTATGCTCTTTGTTGTTGTTTATTTGAAAGTACTCTTCATATGCTTACTTAACCCAAACAGCATGTGATATGCTTACCTTAGTCTTTGGGTCAATGAAAAATAAGAGTGTCCATGATAAAGAAAATATATAAATAATATCTGGCTTAAAACAAAAGTGCCAAGGTCTTAGAAATGTACTCTGATTTCATGTTGGTTTTATATAGTTTCCAAAAATTTTTTTAAAAAAAGTTTAAATTGAATGAAATGTCATGTGGTGCAACCATCAAATATTAACTTTTTATGATTCTTTTGATTGATTTACATGTTTGAGTTAATTTTGTAGACAATGTTTTTTTTGTTTTTTTCAAATATTACTACACAGTAAAGCAATTTTGTTCAAATATTTTTCTAAGATATAATAATAATAATAATAATAATAATAATAATTTTCTCTTCATTATGATATCAGGACAGTTGTATCACCTTGACATTTTTGTCCAAAAAATATATTTTTAAGTTATTTGAAATATGGTTAGGGTTAATTTACTTTTTTTTATGTATATGTGTCATTGAGCACTTTATTCCTGACTTTACTCCTTGATTTTTAGACCACTCAGGCTTTCACAATCAGTCAAGATCCAATACATTCGTGACTCAGTCTCCTGGACAGGACGACTTGAACAAAGATAAGAATCTGGCAGCTGGGGCAAGAAACTCCACTCCCTCCCTGGTAGAAGATTTGTTTTTAACCCCAAAAGCCACAGCTGTCCTAGCTAACCCTTCTCCAGCCGCAGGTGAAATGGCAAGCCTTGGTATGACCAGCATACTGGACAACAGGCCAGAATTCAAACTACTACGTTGCCTTTCCCCCCTTCAGTCAGATAAGGAAGACAGTGATGTTCCTACAGAAGAACCACCACACAGACAGGACCTAGAAATGCAAAGCCTTCCCTTGTGGCTTTCTGAGTCACCATTGAAATTGGACTTCCCTCTAAGCTGGATGATTGATTCCTCCTACCCACATCCACAGCCTGACCTCATCGCCTGCCAAAATCGATCGTGCCCTGACCTTGCAGAAAAGCAAGAATTGAAGACTTCCTTTTTACAAGATGATTTAATGAGTGGGAGTAGTTCAAACACGATTCAGCGTGATGTGAAAGATGCTAGTGAGCACCCAGAGCAGAGAAAGACGAGAAGACGTAGGCTTGTAACGCGAAAGTCAGAAGTGAATGGGGATACAAAGTGTCAAAAACTAGAAAATCAGGATCAGGTTCAACCAAGGATATCAAAGTTTGATGATCCCCACTGTGAAGATGTTAAGCCATCAACTTCTAACACACGTAGAGTCAGTGCCCGAATAACCAATGCGAACAGAAAAGCAACTGCAGGTGTGAAGAGAAAAAAAGAAATTTCTTCACCTATCATTAAAAAAATGCCTCCACTGAACACTGACAGAGAAAAACTTGATGTTTTACCTAAACCAAAAAACACTGGTATTGTAAAACGTGGTCGTGGTAGACCCCCTAGATCCAAAACCACCGCTGTAGCTCACTTGTGCAACAGTGCAGAGAAATTGCCCACTTCAGGACAAGATGATTGTGAAGTGGAAAAAACTAAGAAAGACAGTGAGATTGAGCAGGGTAATAAGCAAGAACCAAATACACAGCAGGAGAAAGACTCAACAGAAATGGAAGAAGCAGATGTTAACAGCAATTTTGCACAGACAACACTGAATTCTCACTTAAAATATGCTGGTCAGGCAAAAGGACCAAGTATCATTGATCAAATTTTCCATCAGACTCTTCCAAGTGTTGAAAGTCTCGCTTGTAGGAGTTCTCTGAATATTGATCAGCCGCTAACATCAAGCCTGCGAGACACGTCTTTTAGCCTTCAAAAATTCCAAGGATGGAAAAGTGAAGACGAGAGTAGTAAATTAATGATGAATAGCAGTGAAGTTATCTATAAGGGCATTTGTGGTAAGAAAAAAGCAGAGATATCTGTGCTGATAAACAAGAATGAAGACATGGAGAGATCTGACAAGCAAGTAGGGTCACTGCTGTCTTGTGGAGACATGCTAGATAACGTGAAAAGTTCGGTTAAAGACAGAGAAACTGAGGAGAACTCAAGTAGACAAGCCAGGGTGTTACAGAATAGTGATTCCCAAAATGAGATGGGAAAAGACATTCAGGACCAAATGACTGAGATTTCTGTGCCGTTAACAGCTGAGGAGGACATAATGAAGGAAATTATGATGCCGGCTGATGATGCTGATCATGCCAAGTCGCCCACAGAGAAAGACTGTGATGTTTCTACCAATGAACTGACAGTGATGGAGGGAATAGAAATGAGTTTCTGTACGAATCCTGATAGTAGACCAGCAGAACATCTCAGAGATGAACAAAACCTAGAAGATACAGTTTCTAATGAGTGTTCTTTTGAGGCAACATCAGACATGGACAAAGACGTTCAGGCAGTTAATACCCAGGATGTTAGCTGTGTGGCTGATTGTTTGGAGAAAGATGAGGATTTAAGTTGGAACAAAGAGGTTCAGATGATTGAAGAAACTATGGAGGGAGAAGAAACTGAAGTCCTGGGGGCAAATGAGCTTGTGGAGGAAAATGCTCTACATTCTTCAGATGATAGGTGTTGGGAAACCACCAATGGGTGGGATGATAATGATGAAATGAATGAGGAGGGGGACCAGTACAGTGCTGGGAAGATTGATGAACAGACCCTACTGGAGGAAGATGAATTGAGCGAAGGATACATTGCAAGTCCTGGGATTGCAGATGATGCATCAAACAGAGGTAAAATGGCTAAACTTAGAATTCTAACTCAACATTTTTGTATACTCTGTTATTAATAATCCATATTCCTGATTTCTGTTTTGTCCTCATAGCCCTGACACTGAGAAACACAGAAGCAATAATAAGCAGAGACGCTCCTTCTGTCCAGACTGAAGTATCGAAGTATCAAAGCCCCAGAGTGTGCAGTGAGAATATCTCAGCGGTGACGTCCGATTCAGAATCAGCAGATGAAGAAGATATTGAAGTAGATGTTGTCGATGGGTCTGTAGAAGATCCTTTAGGGCTTTTGGCATCTAGACAGTTTGTCACACTTGCTATCGAGTGTCTAATGGAGCAAGAGGAGGAGTTGGATGCCACTGAAGAAGAGGAGGTAGATGTCACTGGAGACTGAATGATATTTTATGTTCATGTTGAGAATACATGTTTAGCATTTTGAAATCAATAGCAGATGTTTGAGCCAAGTTCTTAACCCAAGGTTTAATATATCAAATGGTGAGAAGAATTCTCTTTTTTTGTCAGTTTGACATTACTTATGTGAATTAGCCTATAAATTCATTCAATTTATTTTGGATTGTCTCATACATGTATAAAGTTACATATTAAAATTATGTAAATTAAAATCAATTTATATAAGTTCGTATTACACTTTTGTATGTGTGCTTTATTTAAAATATATTACAATACCTATTTGGTGTAGTTATTTTAGTCTGACTTTGTGTGTATCTTTATTCTTAAATTAAATAATTGTGCAAGTGCAAAATATAAAAACAGAAAATATAACATAAAATGGCTTTCTCAATGTGAAAATTTTAAATTCCCTCGAAATATTAGGAAATTTGAAAGAACGTGGTAGTAAATATACATTGTTCTATTGGCATAGCAATAAAAGATTCTATCAGTTAGAAATTTCGAAAGCGTGGTTTCGATGAAACTTTAAAAAAATCTTTATCCAGTAACTGGAAGTCATAGGAACTGGTAAAAAGATGCGAGAATCACGATAATAACGAAATAAAATAATTAAATTAAGAAATAAAAAAAACTATACATTATAATAAAAGGGATTTTGTCATTACACACAATACTTTAATCAAAGCATATCTTCGTTTAAAAATGAGCAGCAGTGGTTTTGAATAGAAAACTTTATTGTCAGCGGAAGTAACAATTTGCTGGATGGATAGGATCCACGTGGGTACTTCCTCCGGTCAAGCGCGTTCACTGAAGGTTAAGCAAGCTGTCAGAGCTCTTTGTTGAACGGGACCCACGCGTTGTCCGGTGGGTTTTTAGCGAGGGTACACCGAAAGGTCATTTGCAGAGATGGACCCCATGAAAGCGCAGCAGCTCGCCGCGGAGCTGGAGGTTGAAATGATGGCTGACATGTATAACCGGTATGAAGCCTACGGTGGTCTTTGTAAATGTGTAACACCATGCTTTCTGTCAGATTACTCACGTTCTCGACTTCTAACGTGCGAAATATATGGACTTGTGTAGTGGGTTACGCTATCGAATAGTATATTGTCTGTAGATGCAGCTTAGTACTACAATCAGTGGCTATCGGCAGGCTACACGTTTTGTAATGCTGTTATTATATCTTATTTAGACACCAGGCTTTGCTCGGTATCAAATTCGATTATTTAGAACACGACCAAACTTGCCTTTTGCTTTACTATGCCACGTGCAGTAACGATAGTCGTGACTTGGTCTCCTGTCGCACTTGTGTCGTCTGAACCCTTCAGTTTAATGCGTTCAGTCATTGAGCAGGTTCACAGTCGTCTTCCGTTCACGTTAACTATTTTTGTATCATCCGTCATATCAGTAAAGTTACATTATTAGTATTACTTCAAGCTGTATGCACTCAAATATAGTTCAATTCACCCTGTATATAATCGTACAGCTCGAATCGTGTTCACCTTCTCTGGCCTCCGTCAGAGCAGATAGATCAATAATTTTGAGTAAATAAAAATCTCTCAAACTGTTAGCTTGTGCCCTTGAGATAAGCGTCTTAGATTTGCATAGTGACTGTTTTTGCAATTAGCAGAAGCACTTTTATAGCAGGTGACTTTAAAAAAAAAAATAATAATAAGTTGTGTTAAATGGCAAGTACTGTGTGCAGCACAGCCTAAACTGTATTTTTAGAGAATTAAAAGTTTCCATGCGTTGCATTCATTCCTGGTATGTAGCCTACTGTTTGTAGTAGGACTGCAGTATTTATTCTGATAATGATTAATCTGTCGATTATTTCTCAGTTAATCAGATGAAAAGCCACATTTTATTTTGTATATATATCACATCCTACAAATTGAAGGCTATGAAAACAAATCTAGTGAATGTATCTATGAAGCCTGTGCTATACATAGCAAATTTACATTTAAAGTTAAAATCACTATATTAAAAATAATGAAAAAATAAAAACAAAAGCACAGGCTAAATGAACATAGTAATTATATCTATACCCCATTACTGTTACTGCTCATAAAAATACAATTACTTGTGCTACATGTAGCAATTTAATTATACATTTCACATATCAAAATATATTTTTTATTCAGAATTACTGCAGACATATAGCAGCTCAGTCTATATCCATTTCAGTTTTGTCCATAGACATGCATTATTCATTAGTGTAAAATGGCAAGACTGGCTGTTTTCTGGATGCTTCTGCAAATGCGATTAATCAGTAATCAAATTTGTCAATTTTTTTTTCTTAGCGATTTTTTGTTGTTGTTGATGATTAATTGTTGCATACCTAGTATGTAGTCTCTACAAAATAATGGCATGAATTAATAAAGATTATAGTACTTGAATCATTCATGAAGATGAACATTTCTGTGTTTCAATTAGATTATATGTGTATGATCTCATTTGTCCTGTGCTTTTTTCCTGATGCAGAATGACCAATGCATGTCACAGGAAATGTGTTCCTCCTCATTACAAGGAGGCAGAACTTTCAAAGGGGGAAGCTGTGTGTCTGGACCGCTGTGTGGCCAAATACTTGGACTTGCATGAGAGACTTGGTCGGAAGCTCACTGAGCTCTCTGTTCAGGATGAGGAGGTGATGAGGAAGGCCGCTGCGGGCACTGGATAGACCCCCTACAGACTCTGGGTTGGGTGGGGTGGGGCTGAAGGCCTGTGGATGGGGTTTATGGGATGAATGGGCACTGTGGACACTAAAGGGGGAAATCGGGCAGCATGGCTACAGATATAAACAATATAACATGAATATGAACAATATTGTGACAAATATTGATCCACTGATAGACATGCCACTAAAAGATCAAGACTTTTAGAAGGAGGTGGGATATATTTTGCCCTACAAGTCATTGATAGTTTGTTGGCATGAACATTATTAACATCACAGGAATAAAGCATTTGTCTGGGTAGAGAGATTTGTGAAGCATTGTGAAATTTTGTCCTTGTGAACTTGTTTGAGACTTTTTTTTATGTTGACATTGTAATTTCTGACATTCTCTGTCATTTTACAAAGTGTACCTTTATTGCGCAATAGAATTAAAATGTTTACCATTCTGTTTCTCTTCTGACTCTTTCTTTAAAATGAGCAAAAACAGTGTGCTGTATTATTTAATAAAATTGTGTCAGGATGGCTACCTGACAGTTGAGAATGTAGTTTTTATTTATTTTTTAATGTTTAAAGAGGATTAGTTTAAAGTCTCAGCTTCCCAGAGACAATTTTAATGTGCTGACAGCATGTTAACTGCAACCAATGGACTGTCGGTATGCTAAAAAATTCTTTTCAGGGAGAAGAGTCACTTAAATTCATCTTCTTAAGGAACCACTTGTGTAACAAATTCTCAGTTTTCAATGAGACGTTTCCTGTTCGGTTTTGGTCACTATAGGTCACCATAAACTGACATTTGTATGGAAAACAGCTGCTTGAAGATTCTTCATGGGAAAAAAACAACAGCATACAGTTTTGGAACAACATGAGTATTAACAAAATTTTAATTTTGGAGGAAAACCGTTCATAATGCTAATTGTTCTATTTCCAAAGGCACTTTTATTTCAAGTTTTCTCAATGTGTGTTAAACTGAGACTGCAATCAATCACGTGTAAAAGACGGTGCCTAGTAACACTGGTGTGTTAACAGCACTGTTATTTTTCTTCATTATTAAGTTCCTTTCACAAACATGGAGCAAGAGAAGGCAAACAGGCCGTCTTTCAACTGCCTTGTGTCATATGTGAATAGCCCACATTTCGAGGCACTATCCCTTTAAGAAAATGGGGAACTAGGAGAAAACTTTCATTTCCTTCTCGGTTGTCTTAATAAAACCTACGGGCAACTGTTTATGAGGCGAAAGTTTCATTAGAGGCTCGATATAAGTTCCTTAACGTTAGGTTTTAATCTTTTAAACGACTTTGCAGCCTTTGTCACTATAGCGACGTTCATCGTTTCCACTTTGGTGAGTTGTATTTGCTCTTGGTTAATGCTTAATGTTTACTTCACCCTGCGTGATCGTCAAGCTTCGTTACTTATACAACATTACCTATAAATACGTTAAAAGTCGTTGTGTTATCGTGTCGTTGTCGTTTTGTACACCTGTAGTAGACCTTCCGTGTTTTTATTAAGTCCAGGAACAAGTTTATGTAATATTTAATTCAACATTACAGGCTCACAATCGCCACAGTTTTCTATTCTTCTTCTTCTCCTCCTCCTTTGCTGTCACTCAAAGTGTTTATTGTGTTTTGTTTTATGTTTGAAATGGTGTTTTTTTTTTTTTTTTTTACCTTCGGCAGTGATCTACCTGCATTGCTGTGGTGAGAGAGTAGCGCGGCCGGCAGATGGCAGCAGTGATCACGGAGGATAACGTCTACAGCGAGGCGGAGGTGAACGGAGCGCCCCCTGCTGATGGACAGGACCAAGTGCAGCTGCCCGCTCCTGAGGGAAACATACAGGGACAGGTAACATCAGTAGTCTTACAGCGTGTAGGCTAGGATTGCTTAAAACGTTTTGTTAACTAAATAATCTACAGAATAAATAATTAACCACTGTTAATTTTATGAGTCCAGAACTTTGTTGTTCTATAAAAACAGTGGTTTGGGGGACATTTAATATGATATATCAGAAATCTGATGTAATTTTACATGTTGTACATCTTTTAATTAAGTTAAATTATTTTAATTTAAAATTTTCTTGCAGACTTCTTGTTTTTTTCCCCTTAAATTTATATTTGCGAATTAATTATTCTGATGTGCAGTGAAGTTCAAAAGTCTAAAGTCTGTTTTATATTTATTACAACATTTTCTTTACAAATTACATTACTGTTCACAAGTTTTTAACATTTTTTAAAGAAGTATTATATATTCTCCAAGGCTGCATTTATTTAAAAAAAAAAAAAAACATTAAAAACTGTAATATTGTGAAATATTATTACAATTTAAAATAACTTTTTGCTATTTCAATATATGTGACCCTGGACCACAAAACCAGTCGCAAGGGTCAATTTTTCAAAATTGAGATTTCTACATCATCTGAAAGCTGAATAAATGGGCTTTCCATTAGTGTGTGGTTTGTTAGGATAGAACAATATTTGGCTGAGATACAACTATTTGAAAATCTGGAATCTGAGGGTGCAAAAAAATCAAGATATTGAGAAAATTGCCTTTAAAGTTGTTTAAATGAAGTCCTTAGCAATGCATATTTACTAATCAAAAATTAAGTTTTAATATATTTACAGTATTAAATTTACAAAATACCTTCATGGAACATGATCTTTACTTAATATCCTAATGATTTTTGGCATAAAAGGAAAATGGATCATTTTGACCCATACAATGTATTTTTGGCTATTGTTACAAATATACCCCAGCGACTTAAGACTGGTTTTGTGGTCCAAGGTCACATAAATTAAAATATAATTTATTCCTGTGCTGGCATAGCTGAATTTTCAGTAGCCATTCCTCTGGTCTTCAGTGTCACATGATCCTTCAGAAATTAGTCTTATATGCTGACATTCTGATCAATAAATTTTTCTTATTATTCTCAATGTTGAAAACAATTGTGGTGCTTAATATTTATGTGGAAACTGTGATACAATTTTTTTTCAGGATTCTTTGATGAATAGAAAATTCATTAACATAAATGAACTTTGATCAATTTAATGTGTCCTTGCTGCACAAAAATGTAACTTCTCTCAGAAAATTTTATTGACTCTAGACTTTTAAAAAGTACTGTATATTATCAGCATAACACCATGAGTAAAAAGTTGATTAGAAAAAAAGTGGCGATTGCGTGGTCAGTGTCACGAATGTGCTAAAAACTGTAGGATCTCAAATATTCCATTTGACCTCATAACTTTTCTTTGTTTAATTTTTTAAAACCATGAAACTTTATGTCCATGTATAAAAGAAAAAAAAACAATCTGGAATTTTCAATGTGGTCTCAGACTTTTGGACCTTTCTTCCACTGACAGGTGGAGGAGTTTCTCGGCCCACATCCTGACTACGATGAGGAGGAGGAGGAGCGCAAGTACTACAGACGAAAGAGGCTGGGTGTAGTGAAGAACGTGGTGGGGGCCAGTTGCGGAGGAATGATCATCTACAGCGTTTACATGGGTCAGCCATTGCGCATCACACACCACAGGCACACAACATGATTCAGTCCAGTGATGACCTAATACTCCTCAAAGTCTGCACGCTGCTTTATAAAAAGATCTTACTCTAAGTACGACACTGAGTAGGACTCTACTTATGTCACACTGTTGTGTCAGTGTGATTTCATTATGCACTGTCTGCAGTGCAAATGAATATGACATGCTTTGTGGATGGCATACTTCACTGACTCTTCACTCTTCTGGCCATTTTTAGCAAGTTCATTGGCATGCACGCACACAAAGATGTCTCATTTGGTCTGAGACTGTGAAATCGAGGAACAGCTGACAAATCTGGGACATCTTGTCACATGCCAAACAAAAGAAGGTTTTTGGAGAGTTGTGCATGTTTCATGATGAGCTGTTTGTTTGTAGGTCTGTTACAGATGCAGTTAATTCTGCACTACGATGAGACGTATAGAGAGGTCAAGTATGGCACCTTGGGGCTGGAGGATATCGACAACAAAATGCTGATGGGCATCAACGTTACACCTATTGTCGGCCTGCTCTACACGCCGGTGCTCATTAGGTTGAGTTTATGTCTTTCCTTGCATTTCTCTTTTGTTTCATAATGCTCATGCAACCTACGTTTTTCCGTTTTGCTCATTTAGTTTGGTTCTTTGGATGTTTGTCACCCGCCGCCACAGTTATTAGCAGCGCTTCTACTGTTCATCTACTGTCCACTTAATGCTTGAGCAGTTTTGGCACCAAAGGTCTTCTCACACCCGTGGTGTTAACTAAAAATGACTGGTGATAATTACAGTCCAGTAATCCCACACCCTTTATTTTCCGGTTTAATTGTTTTTCTCAATTTCTTTCTCAGATTTCTTGGCACTAAGTGGATGATGTTCCTGGCATCAGGCATCTACGCTCTCTTTGTTTCAACCAATTATTGGGAGCGATATTACACTCTTGTACCGTCAGCTGTGGCCATCGGTGTTGTCATTGTTCCTCTTTGGGCGTCACTGGGAAACTACATCACCAGGTGAGGGTGTTCAGAAGCTGAAGGTGCACGGATCAGTGATGCACAATGTTGTTTGAAAGTTTGAGGAAGAAATGAATGCTCGTATTGAGCAAATGTGCTTTAAATTGATCAAAAGTAGCAGTATATTCAACAAAGAATCCGGAAAAATGTATATTAAGCAGCACATCTTTTGTCACTTAATAATAAGTAATGTTTCACCAAATCAGGATATTAGAATGATTTCTGAAGGATCATGTGACACTGAAGACTGGAGTAATGATGCTGAAAATTCAGTTTTACATCACAGGAAATAATAACATTTTAAAGTATATTAAAATAGAAAACAGTGATTTTAAACTGTAGTAATATTTCACAATTTTGGAGTTTTTAATAAGAGGCTTCTTTCAGAAGCATTTTTGAACAATGGTGTATGTGTCAGTCATTTAAAGCATATTGCTATTTTATTTGAAGTTTACAGTATTTTATTCTACTTCTCAATTTTCCACAAATTTATTCAGATTAATATAGCAAAACTGAAGATGCAGCTGTGATGCACAATTTATCAGTACTATATTAATTATAGGCTGATATCAGAGATTTTTGAATATATATTTTGCAGTTACTGGCCATAACATGAAAACGATTACTGGTATTGGTTAATTAGTTTTGAGCAGAATTGTAATAGTGGTGAATCCTTTGTTGTGTAATATTTTTAATACAAAAAAACTGACCTTCTAACACTAGCATTTTCTATTGTTTTTCTATTCTATCTACTTGTTTTCTTTTTATTCATTATTTAAATAATTGACCCGCTACCACTAGCATTTTCTATTGTTTTTCTATTCTATCTACTTGTTTTCTTTTTATTTATTATTTAAAAACCCCTTGCTACGTGTTCTGCGTTAGACTAACCTGGACTTGTCACAGCATTTACATATTATTACTCTTTTGTTGGTTTAATTGCATCTATTGTCCTCATTTGTGCGTCGCTTTGGATAAATAAATAACTAAATGTAAATGTTCTGTTGGAGAAACTATAGCTAAGCCATTTGTAGGATAATTTCCAATACTGCAACATCAACTCAACAAAGCAGCACTGTGAATTGGTAGACAGGTAAAACAGCTTGGTCATTATTTTTCAGATTATGCATTTAGCAATTCTCGATTATACCGCCTCACGTTGTCTTAGCATGAACAAAAGCTCACTACTCAGTTATTGAGTCTTTCAGGCTTGAAAATACAATAACAGTTAACTAACTCCCCACCCACCCACCCACCCACTCCCTCCTCTTTGATTTGTGTGGTTATCAGAATGGCCCAGCAGTATTATGAGTATGTGAACTATAAGGACGAACATGTCCAGGAGCAGAAGAAGCCCCCCAAAGGAGCCTTCCATTCTTACATCATCATTTTCCAGTCGGTCTTCTACATCATTTTCCATGTGAGTAAAGATGCTCAGTTTAAGGCACTTCCACTAAAATGTGTGAAATGCTGTAAGTTGCAGTAATTCAGTAATAGTTAACCTTTCATTAGTTGTGTTTTCCCCTGAAGTATTTCTATGTATTCACAGCTGCGTGTGTGTATGTGTCAGATGCCGGCTGCATCTGTGGGTTTGTGCATTAATATGCAGCTATTTATAGCGTTCACTCTCTCTCTTCTCTCCTGCAGCTGAGTTTCGTGTTTGCCGAGTTCCCCATGGTGCTGTTCCTCAATAAATATCTGAATGATTACAAACACACTCTCTACAAAGTCACACAGTGTGGTAAAATCCTCTCTCTCTCGATCTTGTCCTCTTTTAAGCTATAAACGCTTACATTTTTAAAGGCTCGTGTGTCATTCACAGATTGAGCAGCTGCTCAGTATGGTATTTGCGTTAGTTCTCATATCCTTTTGTGAAGTTTTCTCATGCTTGGTGCATAATGTAGAACTAAAAATAGTCAAAAAAGACTTGTATGAAGTACTTTAGACTTTCAAAACTGAAGTGCTTGCTGCGCTCACTGGAGAGACTTTTAAAAAGGTATTCACTTTTTGCGGGTTATAACACCTATAAAAATAAAAACCACCACATTAAACATAAGGTATACAAAAGTATACATATTTATAAGGGAGCAACAGGACATAAAAACAAAATCTGACACTGTGGAAAAACAATATAACACCTCAACAGATGTTGCTTGAATACCAACCAGACTTGCTAGGAAAATGAGTAACCAACGGCAGAAAAAGAACAATATCAGGATGAGATTCATTCAAATGTTTGTCAGTAAGATTTTTGTAAAAAACATTCAACAAAGCTGCATTTATTTGATCAAAATACAGTAAAAACTAGGGCTGGTAAGTGATTAAAATTTTTAATCTAAGTAATTACATGATGTGGTGATTAATTAATCTAATTAATTGCAAATTAATCACACATCAAATTTGGCTGAGAAATTACTCCCAAAAGATAATTTAAAAAAGCATCAAACAGACATTACAAAAAGTAGGTTCAGCAAGAAATGTTTTGTTTGATAAAATGTATTACATATACTCTTTTGAACCATGAGGGTGAGCAAATGATGACACAATTGTCATTTTTGGGTGGGTGAACTATACCTTTAATAATTAATTTTATTATTATTACTATGGAAATATGAAATTATTTCTTTAATGAAATGATACTCTAAATAATGAAATAAAACTGCCAGTAGGTGGTGGTAAATGTCTTGATGATTAAGTCATCCAGTCATTTATTCATTCATTTGATTCGTTCAAACGGCTGATTCATTCAGGAGTGAAGTAAATGGTTCTTTATGAATGGTCCATTGAATCATTAGCGGATCATCACCATCAGACCGATCGGTGTGTGACAAAGCATTAGAGAGCAGATGGCTCTGCATGTTTTTGAATCTCTCTCCCGGTTCTTTGATGTTATGCACCGATCGATCTGTGCAGCGCGCTTCAAATGATTCACCCAGTTCGCTCAAAACGTGCATTAAGAAATGAAAAGCCGCTGTGTGTTGCTCGGAGACGAACAGTTCTGCTTCGTCTTTATATTTTCGTTGGCAAAATTGAGCAAAACAGACAACATTGTGTCTAAAATAACACAGTATTAACTTCTTACTTACTGAACTGTTGTATAAGAACAGTATCACATTTGCACTCTTATGATATTGCACTTATTGCTCGTGTGGTATTGCTTAACTATATGATGTAAATATGAGACAAACTCAAACAGGGGCATTTTTTGCCCCATATCTTGAATTTTAGGGACATTCTATACGTTCTCTCGGCTCCTTCACACAGTGAGTTGTTGCCCTGCCTCATATTTGTCATCAATCAACTGTGTGAAATGTCAGATGACCCCAGTAGGTCTGGGGCGGGGCAAGTGCGTTAAATGCGTTAATAATTTTAACGCGTTATTTTTCACCGTAATTAATTAATCTAATTAACGCGTTGTTACCAGCCCTAGTAAAAACAATATTTTTTTTTTCTATTTAAATATCATTTAAAATGTAATTTATTCCTGTGATGGCAAAGCTGAATTTTCGTGATTAGCCAATCACGCCAAATCACCAGCAGCACTGCTTAACATGGAAAGTCACCCACTTGCCATATTGTGTAGAGTAAAACACTGTATAGAGAAAGAAGCAGTTTGAAGTCTGAAGTCTTTTAAAAAATGTATGCATCTAGACCTAAAATGTAATATAAAACCGTCTAGCAGTCTTGTACGATGCATTATTTTTTATCTTATCTTCTCTCTCTCTCTCTCAGGAGCCTCCGGGAAAGGGGTGATAGAGAATTTAAATAAGACAGTTTTGCTCAGCTTGCCTCGCTCTCTGCTGCTTATCGAGGTGGAGAGTGTGCTCATGGGGGCAGCCTTCCTCGCCATGCTTATCGTAAGACTGTCATCATCTTCATCATCACTATGACGTCTCTATCCTCCACATCATCTTAAAAAAATAGGATTATATCAGTCTGTAGTCAACAGCAGTTTGACCTTGATAGTCCTTTCACATAAATATTTCACACTGAACCAAAGTAGGATTCTTATTTTGTTTTTAGTAAATCAAGTGATAATTTAAAAAAGTAATCTTTCACCCAGAAATGAAAATCTTTTATATAGTCTCATGCTATTCTGAATCCATTGGACTTTCTGTTAACACTTTTTTTTTCAATATGTCCTTGTTACACATTACATGTATTTACTATAGAAATAACAGTAAGTTATGCATAATTACAAGCAATTAGTATAGTAAGTACATGTTGTTAATTGATATTACTCGGCACATATTTGTGTAATTACATGGTAACAAAGATGCATTAAAATAATGTCTTTTTCTTTTTGAAAATTCATTTCCATATAAGTGAATGAAAGTGAATCACTAAATTATTGCTGACTATTAAAATATTTAATAATGCCCATACTGCATAAAAAGTCAATTATGTTTTAAATTAAGAATGTTTTACGTCATTAAACAATTGATCTTGCGCTCTGGTTTGATATCAGCAGCATATATTCTGGACTGTTCCTCACACAGCGTTATCATGTTTTATCATGTAGTGCACGAGTGGTATGAGCTGCTCATAATTCATCAAACTTCACCTTTCATGTTCCACTGCAAACAAGAATTTTCATTTTGGAGTGAACTACCCCTTTTAACAGTGTGCTGCCAATGTTCCTAATAGTTCCTGGTATTGTGTGGAGCTGCATATCGGCCTACTGAGGAGATTGACCTCCGCAGCATCGGCTGGGGGAACATCTTCCAGCTGCCCTTCAAGCACTTACGAGACTACCGTCTCCGTCTGCTCTGTCCGTTCTTCGTCTACT
>JAFVLL020009615.1:0-26358 GCA_021397915.2 Tor tambroides | reverse complement strand
CCTCTGACCTAAACCCTATAGAAAATGAGTGGGTGAACTGAAGAGAAGAAGCACCGTCATGGAGCTGGGAATCTAAAGGGTCTGGAGTGATTCTGTATGAAGGAATGGTCTCTGATCTCTTATCAGGTGTTCTCCAAACTCTTCAGGCATTACAGAAGAAAACTCATGGCTGCTATCTTGGGAAAAGGACATTGCAATAATTGGGTGCCAATAATTGTGGCCAACATGAACTAGAGAAAGCATTTATTTCACAGTGATATTTTCCCCCCACATTCAATTGTTTTACTTCAATGATAGGTTAGAATTTTGTGAATTTTTTGAATGAAAGATCAAAAGGATAAACGATGCAGATTTATTTTCACAGCCGCCTTTGCTCATATTTACCAAGGGTGCCAATATTAGTGGAGGGCACTGTATATATATATATATATATACACATACATAGCAAACAAACTGTTTTTAATATTTTCTCTTGTTCATTTCATCATTTTATTTTTACTTTTATCTGACTAAAGAGCTGCCCACCTAGTATACTTCCTGGTCAAAGTCTTGGAACTCTCACCCCACCGACGGACCTGCCTATTTCACCCTCTAATTCTTCCACACATGCCTCTTCAGATAAATGTCTTCATACTCCACACCACACTTTGGATATACCAACTTTATCTTCAAGCCCTCCCCAAGCAGATGAATCTGATGAACATATTGCAAAGATGTTGGATGATATGTTGATGGGTTTAAACATCCTGCCTTTGATGCCAGTAGACAGAAATCTGGATGAGCATGACCAGCTAGGTCCTCTTCAGGATCCAAAAGGTCAGCTGAGGGCTGCTGAGGCCTCTGCTCAAGGTCTTTATGTGCAAAGCTGTGAGCCAGAGATGAGGGGATCTGATGTTAGCAAGACAACAGTGCCAGTTGGGTCACCAGAACAAAGAGGTAAAGGTAAAGCATCATCTTGAAATGTCCTGGGTTTGTGGTACTTTAGACTATGCATGTGTACATTTATTATGTTGCGGCGCTCCAAGCTTTCTTTCTCATGTTTTTAGTATAGCACTTAAATTTACCAAACATCCAACATTCTCAGATCCCTCTTGGACATAAAAATTGCATCTCTTCTTACTATGCTCTTTGTCATTGTTTAATTGAAATTAATCTTCACATCCTTACTTAACCCAAACAGCATGTGATATGCTTGCCTTAGTCTTTGGATCAATGAAAAATAAGAGTGTCCATGATATATATATATATATATATATATATATATATATATATATATATTATAGATAGATAGATCAATCAATTGATCTGGCTTAAAACACAAGTGCCAAGATTTTAGAAATGTTTCCTATAGTCCCCCTCCCCATATGTCATATGGTGCAACCATGAAATATTAACACTTAATACTTTAAAGGGTTAAAAAAAAACTGTCATCATGGTTTTTAATTCATAAATATGATATTTATGATATATTCTCTATGGTATTATTTCCTGTTTTATGATTTTTTAATGATTATTTTGATGGTTTTGCATGTTTGAGTTGATTTAATAGGCAATGTATTTTTTTCAAATATTACTATGCAGTAAAGCAGTTTTGTTCAAATATTTTTTCTAATATAAAAATAATAATAATAATAATAATTTTTATTGAACACTTTATTCCTGACTTAACTCCTTGTTTTTTAGACCACTCAGACTTCCAAAATCAGTCAAGATCCAATACATTCGAGTTCCTGACTCAGTCACCTGGACAGGACGGCTTGAACAAAGATACGAATCTGGCAGCTGTGGCAAGAAACTCCACCCCCTCACTGGTAGAAGACTTGTTTTTAACCCCAAAAGCCGCAGCTGTCCCAGCTAACCCTTCTCCGGCCGCAGGTGAAATGCCAACCCTTGGTATGACCAGCATACTGGACAACAGGCCAGAATTCAAACTACTACAATGCCTTTCCCCCCTTGAATCAGAGAAGGGAGACAGTGATGTTCCTACACAAGAACCACCACACAGCCAGGACCTAGAAACGCAAAACCTTCCCTTGTGGCTTTCTGAGTCACCACTGAAATTGGACTTCCCTCTAAGCTCGATGATTGATTCCTCCTACCCACATCCACAGCCTGACCTCATCGCCTGCCAAAATCGATCGTGCCCTGACCTTGCAGAAAAGCAAGAATTGAAGACTTCCTTTTTACAAGATGATTTAATGAGTGGGAGTTCAAACACCATTCAGCATGATGTGAACGATGCTAGTGAGCACCCAATGCAGAGAAAGACGAGAAGACGGAGGCTTGCAACTCAGAAGTCAAAAGTGAATGGGGACACAACATGTCAAAACCTAGAAAATCAGGATCAGGTTCAACCGAGGATATCAAAGTATGATGATCCCTACTGTGAAAACATTAAGCCATCAACTTCTAACGCACGTAGAGTCAGTACCCGAAAGACCAATGCAAACAGAAGAGCAACTGCAGGTGTAAAGAGAAAAACAGGAATTTCTTCACCAATCAGTAAGAAAATGCCTCTGTTGAACACCGCCAGTAGACAATATGAAGATGTTTTATCTAAACCAAAAGACACGGGTATTGTAAAACGTGGTCGTGGTAGACCCCCTAGATCCAAAAACACCGCTGTAGCTCACTTGTGCAACCGTGCAGAGAAATTGCCCACTTCAGGACAAGATGATTGTGAAGTGGAAAAAACTAAGACAGACAGTGAGATTGGGCAGGGTAAAAAGCAAGAACCAAATACACAGCAAGAGAAAGACTCAACAGAAATGGAAAAAGCAGATGCTAACAGCAATTTTGCACAGACAGCGCTGAATTCTCACTTAAAATATGCTGGTCAGGCAAAGGGACCAAGCATCCTTGATCAAATTTTCCATCAGACTCTTCCAAGTGTTGAAAGTCTCGCTTGTAGGAGTTCTCCGAATACTGATCAGCAGATAACATCAAGCCTGCAAGACACGTCTTTTAGCCTTCAAAAATTCCTAGGAGGCAAAAGTGAAGACGAGAATAGTAAATTAATGATGAATAGCAGTGATCTGATCAATAAGGGCATTTGTAGTAAGAAAAAATCGGAGACATCTATGCTGATAAAGGAGAATGAAGACATGGAGGCATCTGACAACCAAGTAGGGTCACCGTTGTCATGTGGAGATATGCCAGATAACAGGAAATGTTCAGTTGAAGACAGAGAAACTGCCATTGAGGAGACCTCAAGTAGACAAGCCACTGTGTTACAGAATAGTGATTCCCAAAATGAGATGGGAAAAGACTTTCAGGACCAAATGACTGAGATTTATGTCCCGTTAACAGCTGAGGAGGACAAAATGAACGAAGTTATGGTGCTGGCTGATGATGCTGATCATGCCATGTCACTCACAAAGAAAGACTGTGTTGTCTCTTCCAATGAACTGACAGGGATTGAGGGAATAGAAATGAATTTCTATATGAATCCTCATAGTACACCAGCAGAACATCTCAGAGATGAACAAAACCTGGAAGAGACAGTTTCTAATGAATGTTCTTTTGCGGCAACATCAGACATGGACAAAGACATTCAGGATGTTAGCCGTGTGGCTGATTGTTTGGAGAAAGAGGAGGATTTAGGTAGGAACAAAGAAGTTCAGATGATTGAAGAAACTATGGAGGGAGTAGAAACTGAAGTTCTGGGGGCAAATGAGCTTGTGGAGGAAAATGCTCTGCTTGCTTCAGATGATAGGTGTTGGGAAACCACCAATGAGTGGTATGATAATGAGGAAATTGATGTGAAGGGGGACCAATATAGTGCTGAGATGATTGATGGCCAGGCCCAGACCCCACTGGAGGAAGATGAATTGAGTAAAGGACACATTGCGAGTGCTGAGATTGGAGAAGATGCATCAAACAGAGGTAAAATGGCTAAACTTAGAATTATAATTCAACATTTCTGTACATTCTGATATTTAATAATCCATATTGCTGATTTCTGTTTTGTCATAGCTCTGACACTGAGAATCACAGAAGAAATAATAAGCAGAGATTCTCCTTCTGTCCAGACTGAAGTATTCCTTCAGTTAAACTATGAAAGCCCCAAAGTGTGCAGTGAAAATATCTCAGAGGTGATCTCCAATTCAGAATCAGGAGATGAAGAAGATATTGAAGTAGATGTTGTTGAGGAGTCTGTAGATAGTAGTCCATTAGGGCTTTTGGCAGCTCGACAGTTTGTCACACTGCCTACTGAGTGTCTAATGGACCAAGAGGATGAGTTAGATGCCACTGAAGAAGAGGAGGTAGATGTCACTGGAGAAGAGACAGAATGAATTTTTATGTTCATGTTAAGAATACATGTTTAGCATTTTGAAGTCAATAGCAGATGTTTGAACCAAGTTCTTAACTCAAGGTTTAATATCAAATGGTGAGAAGAATTCTCTTTTTTGTCAATTTGACTTATGTGAATTAGCCTATCGATTCATTCAGTTTATTTTTGATTGTCTCATACATGTATAAAGTTACATATTAAAATTACGCAAATTAAAATCAATTTATATAAGTTCATATTACACTTTTGTATGTGTGCTTTATTTAATATTTATTACAATACCTATTTGGTGTAATTATTTTAGTCTGACTTTGTGTGTATCTTTATACTTGAACAAATTAAATAATTGTGCAAGTGTAAAATGTAATAAAAAAATATAGCATAATATAGGTTTCTCAATGTGAAAATATTAAATTACCTCTAAATATTAGGAAATTTGACAGGATGTTGTAGTAAATATACATTATTCTTTTTGCATATCTACAAAAGATTCTATAAGTTAGAAATTGCTTTTTGAGAGCGCAGTTTCTATTAAATTATTTTTAAAAAATCTATCTAGTAATCATAACTAAGTCATGATAGGATTGGTAAAAAAGATGCGATAGCCTTGGTAATAGCTAAATAAAATACAATTAAAATGACATAAAAACAAAAATACGAAACGAAATACGAAAAATAAAAACGATATTGTCTTTAAAAATACTACAAGCTTAGCGTAACTTCATTTAGAAATTTAGAAGAAGCCGAGAAGCAAGCAAACATCAGTGGTTTTGAACAGAAAACTTTATTGTCAGCGGAAGTGCCAATTACAACGCTGGATGGATAGGATCCACGTGGGTACTTCCTCCGGTCAAGCAAGCTGTCAGAGCTCTTTGTTGAACGGGACCCACGCGTTGTCCGGTGGGTTTTTAGTGAGAGCAAACCGAAAGGTCATTTGCAGAAATGGACCCCATGAAAGCGCAGCAGCTCGCCGCGGAGCTGGAGGTTGAAATGATGGCTGACATGTATAACAGGTATGAAGCCTACAGTGGTCTTTTTATATGTGTAACAGCATGCTTTCTGTCTAATGAATTACGCTCTCAATATCTAACGTACGAAATACATGAAGTATTAGGTTACGCAACTATCGAAGAGTATTTTGTAGATGTAGATGTAGTACAACAATCAGTGGCTATCGACAGGCTATACGTTTTGTAATGGTATTATTATATGTTATTAGACACCAGGGCTTGCTCAGTATCGTATTCGATTTTTTAGAACACGACAAAACTTGCCTTTTGCTATACTGTGCAGTAGTGTTGTTTAATACGCCAGGCGTGACTTGAACTCCAGTCGCACTTGTGTCGTCAGAACCCTTGTCAATTTAATGCATTCAGTTATTAAGTAGGTTCACAGTCTTCCGTTCATATTAACTATTTTTGTATCATCTGACATATCAGTAAAGTTACATTACTATTATGTACTTCAAGCTGTATGCACTCAAATATAGTTTACAAATCATCCTGTATATAATCGTACAGCTCGAATTATCTTTACCTTTTCTGGCCCTATCAGATTAGATAGACCAATAATTTTGCCTGCATAAATGACAGGATGTCAGACGTGTGAGTATATAAAAATCTCTCAAACTGTTAGCCTGTGCCCTTGAGATAAGCATTTATAATTAGATTTTCATAGTGACTGTTTTTTCAGTTAGAAAAAGCACATTGGTATTATAGCAGGTGATTTATTTTAAAATTATTTATGCTAAACGGCAAGTACTGCAACACAAACTAAACTGTATTTTTAGGAAAATTAAATGTTTCCATCCATTTCATTCATTCATGGTATGTACAGTATGTAGTAGGACTGCAACATTTATTCTGAAAATGATTAATCTGTCAATTATTTCTCAATTCTGCATGCATCTGTGTGTTTGTATGTATGTGTATATATATATATACACACGTACACACAATTTGTATATACAATTTGTAGTATGTGGGATAATATTTTATATATATACCACGTACTATAAGTTGAAGGCTATGAAAACATGTAGTGAATGTATCTATGTAGACTATGCTATACATTGCTTGGGGAAAAAAAGAGAGAAAACATCACATTCTTAAAAAAATGCTTGCCTAATCACAAAATTAAAAAAATAAATAAATAAAATAAAAACAAAAGCACAGGCTAAATGTTAAGTGGTTTGAGGTACAATCCCTGAATCTGAACATAGTAATTACTAGTAATTATTATGTTACATGTAGCAGTTTAATTATACATTTAACATGCCAGTGTATATATATATATATATATATATATATAATTATTGCAGACATATAGAAGCTCAATCTATGTCCTCTGATATATTTCAGTTTAGTTTTGTCCATAGAAATGCATCATTCATTACTGTAAAATTATGTAACTGACTGTTTTCTGGATGTTTCCGCAAATGCGATTAATCAGTCATTTGTCGATTTTTTTTTTTTTTTTTTTTTTTATGTTGTTGTTTAATTGTTGCAGACCTATGATGTAGTCTCTACAAAATAATGGGATGAATTAATAAAGATTTTAGTACTTGAACCAGTCATAAAGATTAACATTTCTGCTTCAATGAGATTATACATTATATAACCAAATGTGTACAATCTTATTTGTCCTGTGCTTTTTTCCTCATGCAGAATGACCAATGCATGTCACAGGAAATGTGTTCCTCCTCATTACAAGGAGGCAGAACTTTCAAAGGGGGAAGCTGTGTGTCTAGACCGCTGTGTCGCCAAATACTTGGACTTGCATGAGAGACTTGGTCGGAAACTCACTGAGCTCTCTGTTCAGGATGAGGAGGTGATGAGGAAGGCCGCTGCGGGCACTGGATAGACCCCATACGGACTCCAAGGGTGGGGCTGAAGGCCTTTGGATGGGGTTTGTGGGAGGAATGGGCACTGTGGACATCTAAAGGGGGAAATCGGCAGCATGGCTATGGATATAAACATTATAACATGAATATGAACAATATTGTGACAAATATTGATCCACTGTTAGACATGCCACTAAAAGATCAAGATTTTTGGAAGGAGGTGGGATATATTTTACCCTAGGAGTCATTGATAGTTTGTTGGCATGAACATTATTAACATCACAGGAATAAAGCGTTGTCTGGGTAGGGAGATTTGTGAAGCATTGTTAAATTATGTCCTTGTGAACTTGTCTGAGAATTTTTTTTATGTTGACACTGATCATTGTAATTTCTAACATTCTCTGAGTCATTTTACAAAATGTACCTTTACTGCGCAATAGAATTAAAATGTTTACCATTTTGTTTCTCTTCTGACACTTTCTTTAAAAACAGTGTGCTTTGTTGTTTTATAAAATTGTATTATTTAACAAAATTGTGTCAGGGTGGTTACCTGACAGTTGAGAATGAAGTTTTTATTTTTATTTTTTTAATAGTTAAAGAGGATTAATTTAGAGTCTCAGATTCCCAGAGACAATTTTAATGTGTGGACAGCATGTTAACAGCAACCAATGGACTGTAAGTATTCTAAAAATTATTTTTTTAAAAAAAAATCTCTTCAGGGACAAGAGTCACTAAATTCATCTTCTTAAGGAACCACTTATGTAACAAATTCTCAGTTTTCAATGAGATGTTTCCTGTTTGGTTTTGGTCACTATAGGTCACCATAAACTGACATTGTATGGAAAACAGCTGCTTTAAGATTCTTCATGGAAAAAAACAACAGCATACACTTTTGGAACAGCATGAGGGTAAATATGAACAAAACTTTAGTTTTTGGGGTAAACAGTTCATAATGGTAACTGTCTATTTCCAAAGCCAAGTTTATGTCAAACTTTCTCAATGTATGTTAAATTGAGACTGCAATCACGTGTAAAAGAAGGTGCCTAGTAAACTCTGTTGTGTTGATAGCAATGTTATTTTTTCTTTATGAAGTTCCTTTCACAAACGGGCTGTCTTTCAACTGGCTTGTCATATGTGAATAATAGCCCACATTTCGAGGCACTATCCCTTTAAGAAAATGGGGAACTAAGGAGAAAACTTTCGTTTCCTTCTCTGTTTTCTTAATAAAACCTTAACGCAACTGTTTATGAGGCGAAAGTTTCATTAGAGGGTCGATATAAGTTCCTTAACGTTAGGTTTTAATCTTTTAAAAGACTTTGCAGTCTTCGCGCGACGTTAATCGTTTCCACTTTGGTGAGTTATATTCGCTCTTAGTTAATGCTCAATGTTTACTTCGCCCTGTGATGGTCAAGCTTCATTACATATACAACATTACCTATAAATGCGTTAAAAAGTCGTTGTGTTAACGAGTCGTTGTCGTTTAGTACACCTGCATTAGACCTTTCGCCCACAAACCTTGTTTTTATTAACTCCAGGAACAAGTTTATGTAATGTTTAATTCAACATTACAGACACACAGTCGCCACAGTTTTCTATTCTTCTCCCTTTTCTTTGCTGTCACTCGTGTTTGTTTGTTTTGTTTTTACTTTCGTCGTTTTTACCTTTGGCAGTGATCTACCTGCATTACAGCTGTGGTCAGAGAGCAGTGCGGCCGCCAGATGGCAGCAGTGATCACTGAAGATAACGTGTACAGCGAGGCTGAAGTGAACGGTGCGCCCCCTGCTGATGGAGACGATCGAGTGCAGCTGCCTGGTCCTGAGGGAAACATACAGGGACAGGTACCATCAGTAGTCTTAAAGCATGTAGGCTAGGAAATTTCTTTGGTACTTTTGCTGTACTAAAGACAAAACTGCTTGAAACGTTTTGTTAACTGAGGGGAAGAAAAATCAACAGAATAAATAATTAACCTCTGTTAATTTCATGATTCCAGAAGTTTGTTCTTCATAAAAACAGTGGTTTGGGAGACATTATGATATCATTTTAAGAAATCTGATGTAACATTACATGTAAAAATACAGTAAAAACAGTAATATTGTGAAATATTTTTACAATTTAAATAGCTTTTTTTTCTATTTCAGTATATTTTAAAATGTAGTTTATTCCTGTGATGGCAAAGCTGAATGTTCAGCATCATTCTTAAGACACTGTCTAAACATAGAGGCTAAGTTTATGCAACTGGCCCCACGTGATCCTTCAGAAATCATTCTAAAATAGAATAGAAATATTTCTTATTATTCTCAGTGTTGAAAAAACTGTGCTGCTTAATATTTTTGTGGAAGTTGATACTTTTTTCAGGATTCTTTGTTGAAAAAAATTGTGCTGCTTAATATTTTTGTGGAAGTTGATACTTTTTTCAGAATTCTTTGATGAATAGAAAATTCATTTATTTGATATATGTTTATAACATTATAAATGTCACTTTGATCAGATTAACGCGTCCTTGCTGCATAAAAAAAAAAAAAATTCTTTCAGAAAATTTTATTTACTCCAGACTTTTTAAAAGCACTGTATATTATCAGCTTAACAACTTGATTAGAAAAAAATTGGAGTTCACATCAATGTCACGAATGTGCTAAAAACTGCAGAATCTCAAATATTCCATTTTACCTCATAACTTTTCTTTGTTGAATTTTTTAAAATCCTGAAACATTGTTTATGTCCATGTATAAATGAAAAACCAATCTCGATCGATCAGTGTGGTCTCAGACTTTTGGACCTTTCTTCCACTGACAGGTGGAGGAGTTTCTCGGCCCACATCCTGACTACGATGAGGAGGAGGAGGAGCGCAAGTACTACAGACGAAAGAGGCTGGGTGTAGTGAAGAACGTGGTGGGGGCCAGTTGCGGAGGAATGATCGTCTACAGCGTTTACATGGGTCAGCCATTGCGCATCACACACCACAGGCACATAACATGATTCAGTCCAGTGATGACCTCATACTCCTCAAAGTCTGCACGCTGCTTTATAAAAAGATCTTACTCTAAATACGACACTGAGTAGGACTCTACTTATGTCACACTGTTGTATCAGTGTGATTTCATTATGCTCTGTCTGCAGCGCAAATGAGTATGACATGCTTTGTGGATGGCATACTTCACTGACTCTTCACTCTTCTGGCTGTTTTTAGCAAGTTCATTGGCATGCACACACACAAAGATGTCTCATTTGGTCTGAGACTGTGAGGAACAGCTGACAAATCTGGGACATCTTGCCACATGCCAAAAACAAAAGAAGGTTTTTGGAGTGTTGCGCCTGTTTCTTCATGAGCTGTTTCTTTGTAGGTCTGTTACAGATGCAGTTAATTCTGCACTACGATGAGACGTATAGAGAGGTCAAGTATGGCACCTTGGGGCTGGAGGATATCGACAACAAAATGCTGATGGGCATCAACGTTACACCTATTGTCGGCCTTCTCTACACGCCAGTGCTCATTAGGTTGAGTTTATGTCTTTCCTTGCATTTCTCTTGTGTTCGTAATGCTCATGCAACCTTTAGTTGGGTTCTTTGGATGTTTGTCACCCACAACCACAGTTATTAGCAGCGATTGTACTGTTCATCTACTGTCCACTTAATGCTTGAGCAGTTTTGGCAGCAAAGGTCTTCTCACACCCATGGTGAAAAATGACTGGTGATAATTACAGTCTAGTAATCCCACATTCTTTATTTTCCAATTTAATTGTTTTTCTCAATTTCTCTCTCAGATTTCTTGGCACCAAGTGGATGATGTTCCTGGCATCAGGCATCTATGCTCTCTTTGTTTCAACCAATTACTGGGAGCGATACTACACTCTTGTACCATCAGCTGTGGCCATTGGTGTTGTCATTGTACCTCTTTGGGCATCACTGGGAAACTACATCACCAGGTCAGGTTTCAAAAGCTGAAGGTGCATGGGTCAGCGATGTACAATTTTGTTAGAAGCTTTGATATCAGAAAGGTTTTTTGGAAGAAATGAATACTTGTATTGAACAAGTATGCTTTAAATTGATCAAAAGTAGCAGTAATAATTATATTTTAGATAAATGCTGTTCTTTATATTCATCAAAGAATACTGAAAAATGTATATTAAGCTTCCTTTTTGTCATTGTTAATAATAAGAAATGTTTCACCAAATCAACATATTAGAATGATTTCTTTAAGATTATGTGACACTGAAGACCGGTGTAATGATGCTGAAAATTCAGCTTTGCATCACAGGAAGTAATTACATTTTAAAGTATATTGAAATAGAAAAAAGTGATTTTAAATTGTAATATTATATCACAATATTGGTGCTTTTAATGAGAGACTTCTTTCAGAAACATGTAAAAATCTTATAGATCCTAAACTTTTGAACGTATGTCATTTTAAGCATATTGTTATGTTGTTAGGAGTTTACAATATTTTATTCTACTTCTTAATTTTCCACCAATTTATTTAGTATAATATCGCAAAATAAAAGCAAAACTGAATTTATCAGTACCATATTGATTATTGGTTGATATTAGAGATTTTTTCAAATTTATTGGTATCAGTCGATATTGGATATATATTTTGCAGTTACTGGCCATAAAATGAAAACAATTAGTGGTTTTGGTTATTTGGTTTCAAGCAGAATTATAATAGTGGTGAATCCTTTGCGGTGTAATATTTTCAATACAAAAAAGTGACCCTCTAACAGCGTTGGCTATTGTTTTTCTATTCTATCTACTTGTTTTCTTTTTATTTATTATTAAAAAAAAACTTGCTACGTGTATTGCATTAGACTAACCTGGACTTCTCACAGCACTTACATATTTTTACTCTTTTGTTGGTTTGATTGCCTCTGTTGTCCTCATTTTTTAGTTGCTTTGGATAAAATAAATGTAAATGTGCAATAAAAATGATCCCAGTTCTGTTGGAGAGGCTATAGCTAAGCCATTTGTAAGATGATTTCCAATATCGCAACATCAACTCAACCAATCAGCACTGTGAGTTGGTAGACAGGGAAACCTGCTTGGTCATTATTTTTCAGATTATGCATTTAGCAGTTCTCAGTTATACTTCCTAGCATAAACATAAGCTCACTACTCAGTTATACACTCAGTTATTGAGTCTTTCAGGCTTGAAAAATACAAATAACAGGTAACTATGTACCCACCTACTCCCGCCTCTTTGTTTTGTGTGGTTATCAGAATGGCCCAGCAGTATTATGAGTATGTGAACTATAAGGACGAACATGTCCAGGAGCAGAAGAAGCCCCCCAAAGGAGCCTTCCATTCTTACATCATCATTTTCCAGTCCGTCTTCTACATCATTTTCCATGTGAGTTAAGATGGTCGGTTTCAGGCATTCACACTTAAATGTGTGAAATGCTGTAAGTTGCAGTAATTCAGTAAGAGTTAACCTGTGATTAGTTGTGTTTTCCCCTGAAGTATTTATAAGTATTCGCAGCTGCGTGTGTGTATGTGTCAGATGGCGGCTGCATATGTGGGTTTGTGCATTAACATGCAGCTATTTATAGCGTTCACTCTGTGTCTCTCTTCTCTCCTGCAGCTGAGTTTCGTGTTTGCTGAGTTCCCCATGGTGCTGTTCCTCAATAACTATCTGAATGATTACAAACACACTCTCTACAAAGTCACACAGTGTGGTAAAATCCTCTCTCTCGAACTTGTCCTCTTTTTAGCTTTACAGGCTTACATTTTAAAGGCTCATGTGTTGTTCACAGATTGAGCAGCTGCTCAGTATGATGTTTGCATTAGTTCTCATATCCTTTTGTGAAGTTTTCATATGCTTGATGCGTAATGTAGAACTAAGAATAGTCCAAAAAGACTTGTGAGTATGAAGTACTTCAGACTTTCAAAACTGAAGTGCTGCTGCATTCACTGGAGAGACTTTTAAAAAGGTATTCACTTTTTGTTGGATATTTCCAGAAGTTATAACATCTACAAAAATAAATATCTATAAAATTACCATATCAAACATAAGGTATACATATGAGCAACAGGACATAAAAACAAAAACTGACACTGTGGAAAAACAATATAACACCTCAACTGCGGTTGCTTGAATACCGACCAGACTCGCTAGAAAAATTAGTAACCCAGTGGCAGAAAAAGAACAATATGTGAGATTCATTCAAATGTTTGTCAATTTTTATAAAAAAAACATTTTCTTTCTCATGCTCACCAAGGCTGCATTTAATTGATCAAAATACATTTTTCTATTTTAATATATTTTTAAATCTAAAATATTCCTGATTGCAAAACTGAATTTTCAACAGCTGTTACTCCAGTTTTCAGTGTCATATGATGCTTCAGAAATCATTATGATATACTGATTAGGTGCTGCTTAATATTTTTATGGAAACCATTTTTTCCAGGATTGTTTAAAAGCACAGCTGTTATTTGAAGTAGTTTTTTTGTGTGTAACAATGTAAATGTCTTCAGTCACTTTTGATCAGTTTAATGCATCCTTGCTGAATAAATGTATTAATTTCTTTGAAAAAATGTACTGACCCCAAACTTTTGAACATTTGGCATTTGAAAACCTTTTTTTTTTTTTGGTTTTCTAAAACAATATATGTACGGTTCATAATTAAAACAAAACATAACTGGACTGTTATTTTGTGGTTGTCAAATGTTAGTGGATCATATTCATAAGTAATGCAGTAAACCGTAGCAAAATTCACCCTGAAAAGTGAAGTTAGTTCTCTAGAATAATATACAGGAGGCAACATTTGAAGTGGATCAAAAAAGTTAATCAAAGTTGTTCTAAGACAAGAACGGGTATTGTTTTTGTTTTAGGACAACTTTGATGAAAGCTTTTGATCCTTTTCAGAAGTTGACTACTATATTTCCAGATGCTACTTGAGGTTTTTTTTTCTTTCCAATTTTAATGAATATATTATGTATATGTAGTATGGCCTTAGCAGTGTCCAAGCACTTACCTGAGTGAAAGGCCCATTACTTACACTACATTTACTTAATTAGACTGAAAAGTAATTTACCTTAGTCAACTCCAAATTTAACGTCAAAGAAAATAGTTAAAAAACAGAATCAAAATCATCTTGAAGGCATGATAGTTTCATGTGTTAATAATGAGAAGATATCTTGCAAAATAAAATCAAATGTGTCAGGAATAGTAAAAAAAAAAAAAAAGATTCAGTCATTTGGCAATTAGAAACATCACACTTCTGACTTCCTGCAAACTGGGGCGTCAGCACATCTGCTCTTCAGGGCTCTGCTATGTCTGGCTCTTCCTAGCTCTCAGCAGAGATGACGATAAGAGTTTTTTTAAACCAGTATTTGAAATTGCAAAATAGCCAGTCACACCAAATCATCAGCAGCAGCACTGCTTAAGATGGAAAGTCGCCCACTTGCCATATTGTGTAGTGAAAAACACTGTATAGAAAAAGAAGCAGTTTGAAGTCTGAAGTCTTTAAAAAATGTATGCATCCAGACCTAAAATGTAATATAAAACAGACTTGCAGTCTTGTACGATGCATTATTTTCTTATGTCTCATCTTATCTTCTCTCTCTCTCAGGAGCCTCCGGGAAAGGGGTGATAGAGAATTTAAATAAGACAGTTTTGCACAGCTTGCCTCGCTCTCTGCTGCTTATCGAGGTGGAGAGTGTGCTCATGGGAGCAGCCTTCCTCGCCATGCTTATCGTAAGACTGTCATCATCATCATCATCACTATGACGTCTCTATCCTCCACATCATCTTAAATAATATAAAAATATAAAATATAAAATAATATAAAAAATAGGATTATATCAGTCTGTAGTCAACAGCAATTTGACCTTGATAGTCCTTTCACATAGATATTTCATACTAAACCAAAGTAGGTTTGAGAATATTATTTTGTTTTTAGTAAATCAAGTCATAATTTAAAATAGGAATATTCCACCCAGAAATGAAAATCTTTTATTTAGCCTCATATTATTCTGAATGCAACAGACTTTCTGATAACACTTTATTTTAATGTGTCTTTGTACATGTATACACATGTATTTACTATAGAAATAACAGTAAATTATGGATGATTACAAGCAATTAGTAAGTAATTGCTATATAAGCAATTAGTATAGTGTTGTTAATTGATATTATTTTTTGAGATTATTTTTAATCACATATTTCTGTAATTACATGGTAACAAAGGCACATTAAAATAATGAATGACTGACTTTTTCTTTTTGAAAATTAATTTCCATAAAAGTGAATTAATGTGAATAAGTCAATGACTATCAAGCTCCAAAATTACAAAAAAGGACCATAAAATTATCTTCCATCTTCTAAAATTATTCTTCTATGTAATAATGGTACAAACAAATCAAAATTGGATCATTGTTGAACTGAATCACATCAGGTTTGATGTCCAATTAAAAAAAAAAAAATCTCTTTAAGTTTTCAAGTTGGCATTAAAGTTTTATCAAAGTCCACTTTTTATGTCTAGGTATGTACAATATTGTTTTAATATAAAAATCTAACATAAGTGTGTGGAAGGAAAAGAAAATGTGGTTCAGGGTTCAATAATGGCTAACATTTTAAATATTTAATAATCTCCATACTGCATAAAAAATCAATTGTGTTTTGAATTAATAATGTTTGACATAAAAAAATGTATCTTGCGCTCTGGTTTGATATCAGCAACATATATATTGGCATGTTCCTCACACAAAGTTATCATGTGGATTAAATACAGTGCACGAGTGGTATGAACTACTCATAATTCATCAAACTTCACCTTTCGTGTTCCACTTTAAACAAGAATTTTCATTTTGGAGTGAGTGAACTACCCCTTTTAACAGTGTGCTGCCAATGTTCCCTAATAGTTCCTGGTGTTGTGTGGAGCTGCATATCGGCCCACAGAGGAAATTGACCTCCGCAGCATCGGCTGGGGGAACATCTTCCAGCTGCCCTTCAAGCACTTACGAGACTACCGTCTCCGTCTGCTCTGTCCGTTCTTCGTCTACTCTGGCTTTGAAGTGCTCTTTGCTGTCCAGGGACTCATACTGGTGAGAAAAAATAAACTGTGTAGCTGAAATACACAGGTAAAATTTGAATACCAAAAGTCACACAGTGTCACCTCTCAGCACTGAGTATTTTTTAGCTTAACAAGACAGTTTTTGGTTGCTGTTCTGCAATATTAAGCACCTACGAAGACACTGCAAGTAAACCAATTTGCCTGCTATTTAGGTTAATTAAGCTATTAAAGGAACAGCATGCAATCACTCATTACCTAAACAGATTTTCTCCTCCTCTTTCTCAGTCATACGGAGTGTGTGCAGTAGGGATGGAGAAGCTATGGTTGTTAGTTATGGTGTATGGTTTGTCATCCTCCATCTGTTCGGGCTTGGCCCTGACGCTGCTGCGCTTGCCCAGGCCCATTATTCTTCTGGTGGGCGCCTTTGTGCACTTTGTGCTAATTATAGCCCTTATGTGCTGGTCGCCCCAACCACGAGAGCCTAGCTATCTTCCGTATCTGTTGGTGCTCTCTGCCTTCTGGGGTCTAGGCACTGCTTTCAACAAGACTGGACTGAGCAGTGAGTACAAATGTCATTTACACCCATTTCAGGAAGTAGCACTCTAGACTGAATACTGCACTAACATCAATGATATGACTTAACGTTGTTGTGTGTAGCTCTTCTTGGGATGCTGTATGAAGACAAGGAGCGACTAGACTTTGTTTATACCATCTACCACTGGTGGCAGGCCATTGCAATCTTCATCGTCTATCTTTGGTCTGCATTGCCTATGCGGGTAAATCCTTTCATTTTTGTAGGTTTTGATTGCATACTTTGTATTTACCGTAACAGGACACCAGACAAAAACTTATTTGCCTTTTAATTTACTAAATGTCAATTATGGTTCCAATATATAACCCAAACAAAGTTTTCCTTATTATTGCTTCAGTTAAAGGGATAGTCCGCCCAAAAATTAAAATTACCCCATGATTTACTCACCCTCAAGCCATCCTAGGTATATATGACTTTCTTCTTTCAGACGAATACAATCAGAGTTCTATTAAAAAATGTTCTGGCTCTTCCAAACTTTATAATGGCAGTGAATGGGGGTTGAGATTTTGAAGCAAAATAAAGTGCATTAATCTATCATAAAAAGTACTCCTCACGGCGCCGAGGGGGTTAATAAAGGCCTCTTGAGCGGAATCAATGCGTTTGTGTAAGAATAATATCCATATAAAACTTTATAAACTGTAATCTCTAGCTTCTACTAACTGTCATACGCACGTTCATGAAAGAGTGGCGTTCCAGCGGATGACATACAGTAGGACGAAGGTCTAGCGTGAACTCTGGTGAGAAGTGACGAACGCGGAAGTGCAGAGGAGAGAGCAAAACAAAACACCAGTCATGAATTATAAGTAAAAAACCAGGATTTGTGAAGAAAAATATTTGAGGATTTTGATATAAGCCAAGAGGAGACTGGTTTTCCTTTGCTATAAACAAAACTTGGTTCTCGAGAGACTAGCATATTTGTAGGACAGGTAGTGGAAGCTAGAGATTACAGTTTATAAAGTTTTATATGGATATTATTCTTACACAAACGCATTGATTCTGCTCAAGAGGCCTTTATTAACCCCCTCGGAGCCATGAGGAGTACTTTTTATGATAGATTAATGCACTTTATTTTGCTTCAAAATCTCAACCCCCATTCACTGCCATTATAAAGTTTGGAAGAGCCAGAACATTTTTTAATAGAACTCTGATTGTATTCGTCTGAAAGAAGAAAGTCATATATACCTAGGATGGCTTGAGGGTGAGTAAATCATGGGGTAATTATCATTTTTGGGCGGACTATCCCTTTAAATCTCAGAAACAATAAGCATTAATATATTAATAACAAATTTCAACTGTTGTTTTTCAACCTTGTCACACAAGAATGATTAAGTAAATACACTCATGTATGGTTCTTGGTTAATTTCAGATTGGATATACTGTAAGTAACTAGCAGTACAGTAATGGAGTCAGTTGTGAACTCATTAACAATTCGACTCAATTAATGATTCACTGACAGAGTGAGTCTGATTCAAACAAGTGATTTCTGAAGCTGTTTTGTGAATCTTTTTGACTGAAGGTGCCTGATTTATCCCTGTTTAAAGCTGTCCACTCATTTCAGTAGGAACTCACACAATCAGTGTTTTACGTGAGGACAAATGATTTCCCTTTGCAGATTTTAAATCAGGTTAAGTTGGTCATGCAAATTTGCGACATTGGCCAACAGACAGTTGTTCGGTTTGAAATTGACCTGTATGTGAGTTGTGTTTTTAATATGACTACACTACTGACAATTGACAATGGACTATTTTTGTCCACAAAATTTTGCTAATGTGACCGCACTTTAACTTGTTAATATAAACCGATGCTTAAGGGTTTTTAGTTTTGAACTGGATATCACACTGTTATTGAGTACAGAAAACATTGATATCTAATGAAAATACATTAAACTTCAAGCACTTTAAATGCTTTTTGTCACGTTTGGGTGGGCAGTTTAGTCACAGTCTGGAGTGCTGTCTAAAGGTACGGCCACATTAGCGATATTTCAGCAAAATTTAGCAGCATAAAAAGAGTAGCATAGCAATGTATGAAGCACAGTTTACATAGAAGTTACTTCAAACCAAGCAGCTTTTTATTTGCGCGACTAACATAAACATTGCAATTTCTGCATTGGGGCCTTTTTCACACTCGCATGAAACTCCCGACAGCACAGATTCCTGTCGAAGTGACTGGATTTTGTTCATGAAATTCCATGAAATATGTGAAGATGTATTCACATTTTTTTGTTCACACAAAATGATAAAATGGTGTTTAATAATAGTGAGCTGAACATTGTCTCTGGTCTCTTTTTAAGGCTAAGCTTGGACTCCTATTGTTGGCTCTCATAGTGGCAAGTTTCTGCTACGTGCAGATGGAGCGTCGCCTGGCAAAGAAAATTCAGTTCAGGTTGCCCCGCATTCCCCGTCCACGACACAAGGTAATTCAGCTAATAATGTGTCACTGCAGTGAGTCCCTGGGGGCTTTAAAGTAATTTCATAAAAGAAACAGCCTCTCCATTGTTTTCTTTTAGTGTTTGAAGTAGAATTAATTTATTCTGTAAAATAAAAAATTAACATTATTGACAGAACCTGTTGATTACCACAGACAACAATTTTGACTCATCCTCAGTTTGCATTATTATACTTCCATATCATTCTCATTGCTAATGTCTTACATTACTATCCTGTTCCTCAAAGGTCAAAGGTTACCGATACCTTGAGGAAGAAAATTCTGATGAATCTGACACAGACTTGAGTGATGCTGATGATGATGAGAAAGATGAGGATGAGAGAAGGTTGGTTGAGGAGGACAGAAATACAGACGACGATTCCCAGGGTTCACCGGGACCGGAGAGGAGCGGGGTTAGGGACCGCAGGAGGAAACAAGACAACGCTGCCTACGAACAGGCAGGAGAGAGAGACGACTATGTCCAACACACGAGGGACTAGAAAAGGAGAGGTGAAAAGGTACGACTGGAGATTGGAAGGAGATGAGAGGAAGTTGTAAAATACTGAATAGCCAGATTGTAAGAGAAACAATGGTATGGGAAACGTTTAGTCACTTTTATATTAAATAAGACTTTTTTTCTTTGGAAAGGAAAAGCGTGGGCCACCGATGGAAGAAATGAAGGTCAGAAAGTAGTTCACAGTAAAAAAAAAAAAAAAAAAAAGTAGAAGTGAACCAAGTATTTCATTGAAATGGGAAGTGAAAAGAGGAAACTGCAGATACCTTGAAAGGTTAGGTGGTTTGTTGCCATAGAAATGGATATTCTCCATTTTGAACTTGGTCAAGGTGATGGGCTTGAGTTTTGTATTTCATTCTAATTCCTTTCTGTGCACTGTTATTCTTTATCCAATTCATATCTGTTTTCCTCATTGTAACTGAAAATCCAAAGTTCTCTCCATTTAAAAAAAAAAGTGTTACATTATATTTTCGTATATGATGTTATAAGACCAGTTTTAAATTTGTAATAAACATAAAATAGATGTAATTTATGGTTTAAAATGCTGCTTTTGCCCATTTTGGAATGTTTTAAACCAATGTATGATGTGCTATAATGTGAACACCATAATACTGCAGTTCTTTTATTTAGAGTTTGCAGTGTTTCTCTTTCATCTTCATTTGATAAGGTATTTTATGCAGTTATATTTCTAGGGGCCGTTCACACAGAATTAATTTTCATCATTTTGTCATTAATTTTTCCATTGTTTTTTTATATAAGCTTGCGTTACATGAACTTGTTTGACTGTTGCAGCATTTTGCACATGACACAATGTTCTAAAAATTCAGAACTCAAGTTAAAATAAGTTCAACAGAACGCATTTTTGCATTTGAAAATGCGACATTCAGGGCACATTTACCACTGTTTGGGCAAATTTTCGCAGGTGAAATTAATTTATTCCAATAGGAATTCATGCAACTGAAATTTTGTGTGAGGGTAAAAGATTTCCCAAAGCAGATTTTGAAACTGCTTTGACGTTGGTCACACTGACAAACAAAAAGTTGCTTGGGTTGTGCAAGATGCTGCAAAAAACGCAAGACTCAAGCGCACTGCAACAGCCAAAAAATATAGCACTTCATGTTTACATAAACAGTGGGATGTAATAATGCATTCCCTGTGAACTGCCCCTTGTGAGTTTGGATTTCAGACAAATACAAATAATTATGCATTGACGCTACAGTACCGTTTGCTCTGAATGGTGGTCAATCAGGTTTTTTCCCCCAAAATAAGATGGGAAAATTAATAATAATAAAAAAATTACTTTCCCTCATCCCCAGCATAACCTTATTGTGTATTAGTGCCTTATTTCTGTCATAAACCATTTACTTGATATAATATATTGAATATATTGAAAAACCTGTAGTGATTTGCAGGTATTTCAAGTCTTAGCTGTTATAATAGTGTTTTTTAGCATGTTTTATATATATATAGTCTGAAATCACTAAAAAGATTATTATGAGTACTGTTACAAACTTTTTGCAAACATGCAAAAAGACAAAGATGCTAGTTTGAGGTGAGTATGTATTTATTAGTCAGCCGTTGTCCTCCTCTCCTCCGAATGGTCTAACACACACTCCCATCTGTCCCCATATGGCACTCAAATGTCACAGAGACGTGACGTGGTTGCATATACAGATACACATCTTGCCTCGATTGACAGATTTTTACTCTCCGGAGTAAAAGATTTTTGTCTCCCACTGTTCTTCTATTGTATAGAATATTAGTCTCTTATAAATATTGTTTTTATATGCTACTTCTTTATCTTGGATCACATGTGTGGATGAATGAGCTGGTGCCTTTTCTTCAACGGGCACTGATGTGTATCTGTGTATGCGTGGCATTTTTATTTTTATTTTTTGGTGTAGTACTAGAGCACCGCAAGTGGCAACTACGTGCAGCCAGTGAAGGTCTTACAATTTGCCTCACTGCACTTCATAAAGTGACTGCTGCTAGAATGACTGATGTGACTCCTCTGCTTCCAAACTCTGCACGCTTTCCGTTTCCTTCCATTCACCCTCAGGCATTACTGCTGGATTCTGCGGATGGACTGGATCTGAGGGGTCTGGCAGTGGGAGCCCCAGTCCCTCCAGTGCTGGTAGTCTCCGCTGTGCCTGTCACACTCCATAACGTACTGCTGTCCTCGGTAGCCAGGGTACTCGTAACACACAAAGCTGCAGGGAAAAAGACCATGACAGGAAATGAGGAGGAGATGTGGCGACTGAATACAATAAGACACGCTGTGTGGAAGGGAATGGAAAAAAAAAAAAAAAGTGTCTTAACAGAAGGTGAGAATCTTGAATTAACAAATTTGGCTGGATTCTAATGAAGGTAACACGTTGATATAACGTCATTACATAACAGATGTGGCAGTCACAGGTACAGTATTGCTGTTATGTGAGTGTGTCTGATGCACCAAGTGAGGAATGTGCAGTCAAAGAAAGATGTTTCATTTGACGATATGTACTCATTAACACTTCACAAAAACAAGGACTAGATACTATGAGTCAATGACGCTGGTCTCATCTGTGTTGTGTGTAAGTGTACTGTTAGCGTAGCTGTTGAGCATGAGAAATGTGTAGTTCTGGAGAACAGTAGTTTGGCACTAATGGTTTTGTTGAGCGTTACTCACGCGCCACACTGCACATGCATGGAGCCCACTTGCTTGTCGCACCAGCCCATGGCCTGCAGAGACGGGTAATCGTCACACAGCTCTACATTACGGCCCAGGAAGTTCTCCTTTTCATAGATGACCATGTGACTGCTCTGGTGATCCTACAAATTGAGAGAGAGTTTGCAGGAACAGTGGAGGAAGGAGATGGAGAAAAAAACTTTGAAGAGAAAAAAAAATGCATGGTTTTAGAGACAACGTTTGCTTGAATGAATTTGAGGAAAAACACCAAATAACATCACGATTACCATCAATCTCGCCTATTGCTGCACTGAAAAATAAAGGTTACAAAAGGGTTCCCCACAAACTTTTCAGTGAACAATTCTTAAAAGATCTTTTTTTTTAGTGTTAGAGAACATTTTAATAATCTGAAGAACCTTTTTTCACTTTAAATAACCTTTTGTGCAATGGAAAGGTTCCATGGATGTTAAGGGTTCTTCATGGAACCATCAATGCCAATAAAGAACCTTTATTTTTAAGTGTGCAAAAGAGTCTACGATATTCTGGTCCATGGATATGCTTCAGCTCTATCCTTTATTGTAAGATATTTTCTCATATTGTTTTATTGTCATGTAAAATCAGTCCAATTGCTTTGATAACACTTTCAAAGCATTAGAATGTGCTCACACACTCACAGCGCTACAGATGGGGCGCAGTGACATCATCCTCTCCACATGGTAGCCCAGACTGCCGCTGTAGGCATCCCAGTGAGGATATTCTCCTTTTTCCAGAACAAACTGCTGCCCCTGGAAGTCATGATGCTCATATCCCATCCAGCTGCACAGAATTAAGAAGAATTAACAATTTATAAAGTGTTTACAATAGGGTTGAAGCTATGTATAATGTTTTGTTTTCATAAAAAGTGGGATTTTTTGGATTTGATTTTCTTCCTGAGTCACCAACAGGAAGCAAGACAAAACCAATTCTCAAGTAATCTCAGATATTTTCATAATTTATTAGAAAGTACATTTCCTGACACATTTTAAAAACATTTTAGGATGAAAAACTCAAAAGCTTTCAAAAACATCTAAAACTGTAATTTCCTTACTAACTGGTGAGATTTTGCAATCATTAACAGAGTGGGCGACTCACGCGCCGCTCTCCACACGGATAGAGCGGATGTTGTCAAACCCACGCTCCTGGATGTTGCGGCACTCTAAGGTGAGCTCCTGACATTTGCCTTGGAAATGCTCCTGCTCGAACACGGTCACCTGACAAACACACACATGCACATGCCACAGCTGCATTCTCTAATTTGGAGAAATGTCTCTCTCCTACACACACAACCACTGGCCTCCTGTCCTTCTATTATGTCCTCTATCTGTTAAAGGGATAGTTCACCCAAAAATTTTAATTCTGTCATCATTTACTCACAGTCAAGTTGTTCCAACGCTGTATGAATCTGTCTTTTTTTTTCTTCTCCTGAACACAAAGGAAGATGTTTTGAAGAATGTGAGTAAACAAACGGGTGCTGGTTCCCACTGACTTCCATAAAATGAACAAAATACTATGGAAGTCAATGGGGACCAGAAACTGTTTGATTACCCACATTCTTCAAAACATCTTCTTTTGTGTTCCAGAGAGGAAAGAAATTCCTATAGGTTTGGAACAACTTAAAGGTGTTCATTTCCGGCGAACTATCCCTTTAAATAATACAGAATTCTTCTCATTCTTTTGCACATCTTGGACAGGAAGCAGCAGCACCAGCAGCCGTCTGCACAGAGCACTCATCTATAAAGTCTCAAAATCAATACATAATCAGAGGAAGCCTTTGTTAAAATATTGATAGTTTGGCGCCTTGTTTCTCACTCTCAGACAAAGAATCAATATCTTGTTTCTCACTATTTCATTGTTCTTCTCACTTGAGAGAAAGAGTGGTAAGGTTGGGTTTTTTGTTGTTGTTTTTTTTACCTTAAAGCAAGGAGCCATGTCTATCCCAGACGTTGATGGGTTTGTTTGGATCTTAGTAACTCGGTTCATCTTCTTTCCTGCACAAGAGTGAAGGCTGAAAACTTCTTCAAAAGTATTTTAAAAACTTTGGGAGATGTACAGTTACGTTTCATAAAAACATATTGTTTGACGTACATTTGGGTGTTTTGGAAAATCCTAAGGACTGCTGATGGAATTGCTATCATAAGGCCAATCCGTACTGGATCAAAAATAAAAGTATATAGGCTATATTTACGAAATATACATCATTTTACATGAATAACAAACCGGTGCTACTTTCATGTCCCTTGTATTACTCCGCGAGCTCTCTTTTTCGTACAAATGATGTTATTGCAACATAATTGCATTTCAAAACAACAGTGGTAAAAATGTTCTTTGTGGCCTTCAGTATCGCTTTTATTGTGATAACTTTTCAAAAACCACTTGAGAAGCGCTTTTGTGCTACCTTTGCATAATAAATTTGGCAATACTTTACTAGACGCTCACTAGTCCTCAGGAAAGAAAAAGACAATATTCAAAACAGAAAAAAATGTTACATTGTAGCACTTTAGCTTACTGGTCCATAGAAAATGTGACTTGGATTTGCAGATTTAAATTATTTAAATGACACATTGCATATAAAATATGTGAATAAAACAAAAATATAAATAAAATAATATTGTTTCAGCGTTCGTTGCTCGGCTGATTGTTGTGCACTGAAGTTTCAAAGCGGAAGCAACACTCAATCTTGCAAAGAAGTTCCTATTGTTTCAGACAGTCAAGGTGACAAAGTGCAATTTAATTTGGCACGTAAATAGACCTAATAGCTATTAGAAATCAATTGGCGTTTTATTTTATTTATTTATTTAGTTTTTTCCTTAACAGGTAAATTTCCATAAATCTATCTATTACTCTATTAATAACTTTATCTTACCTGAATTTCCACCTGTCCTACTTTACAGTGATGTCCGTCAGTCCCGTTTGGCGAGGAGTTTTATGATTAATTGACGCTTCTATTTTATAGCGACCATCAAAGCTGGGTGCGCGTCGCGACGCTAAAAACTGATGGAAGGACCTACTAGGGAGAGTGTGTGTTTGTGTGTGTGGGTGGGTGTTTGGGTGTGTGTGTTTGGGTGTGTTTGTGAGATCATTCTCTTTATTGTGAGTCCAAAGTAGTGGAGCATTTTGCGCCGTCAGCGCATTGGATTTGATGGAGCCGTGAGTTCGTGTGAATGCAGACACATTGATGCGCACAATGGAGCGCAAGCGCCTGTATTCCTATCGGTCAGCACTGTGCATCGTATGCTACACAATGCGCGGCCTATATGTGGAGAATACAGGGATTTGACCCACTGCATACAGTGAGCGTCCTCTTTTTCAAACCTCAGAAACATGTTTGTAGTTTGTCTGCTGTCTTAAGGTTTGGAAGACAGCCACGACAGTTTAGTCATTTTTAGAACGCTCAGCCATGGCTAATCCACACATTGAACATTTGATTTATGAGTCTTGATAAAGATTTTTTTTTCACTTTGAGGTTTAAAAGAATTTGTTGTAGCTCCAATAAGTTCAAGGATGTTTTTCTTCCCTTTCTTTTTCTGTTTAACAAAAACATTGAAACTTATAATTCTATCTGTCTAATAACCATGGTAATTTCACTTAGGAAACAGAACTTTTTCAAATCTTAAATGAAAATTTGAGTTTCTGTAATACAATCAGAACATTTTCCTTTATAATCAAGTGTACTATACTAAATTCATCATAAATCTATAATCCACACTTTAAGATGTAGTGTTGCTATAAGAACATGTGTTACATACTGGCTGCTCCTCATTGTCCTCACCTTACATAACCCATGATCCAGAAGTGTTAAGGTGATGAGAATGTGGTTTAGCATAGATTATTAGCTCACTGTTTACTGAATACTAATGTAGTTTATAATGCATGAAAAATTAGGATTTAAGAATTAAGAATCTCACCATGTTGCATGATTCATTAAGTTATCATCCTGAAAATGCAGTTATTTGCCCCCCCCCCCAATTTTGTCTAAAAAT
>JAFVLL020009614.1:0-30115 GCA_021397915.2 Tor tambroides | reverse complement strand
CTCAAAACAGCAGGCCGTCGACAGAAGGACAACATGCATTTCCATCTCCGTATGCTCATTGTCACTTGCCATCAAGCTTATTTTACAGGACAATCGTGATCATTTTGAGCTAATGCCACTCGGAGAAGCTTTGAGCTGTAGATGGCACAAGAAAGACCGGTCTTTGTCGCCATAACAAATGGCTTTGCTGTCTTTTAAGAATGGATGGGTTCTTAAAGACGAAAAAAAAAAAAAAACTTTAAATAAAAACATAGTCCAATTGATTCCCCATGGCAAATGGAACTGCCTTACAGTACAGCGATATTTATATATTAATTTTTTTTTTTTTTTTTTTTTCCTCTGAGCTACTTTTTCAAATAACTCCGATTTCCCCCAGTAAGTAAAAAATTACTTTAAAAAAATCCACGACATCAATACCTATCTCTGGCCAGAGAGAATGTGTCAACACTGTACATCGACCTGAAGAAAAATCCAAAGCTGAATTTGTATTTTTCCATAGGAAATGTCTACTGAAGGCAAATGAAGATTGTGACGTCAGAGTCCTCACTACTCAATGAGACACATAAGAACGTCTGTCTCCGCTCAAGACCTCTCTGTCACACTGCCCTGGTCAAGATGGCAAAAGTCAAGTACACACCGCAGCATTCAAACGAGGTCGGTTTAGCAGCAAATGGGAGGGGGAAAGCTTATTTTTTTTGTTTTGTTTTTTTTCTTTTTGTCTAGACAAAGTGCTTTTGCTTTCTTACATGTAATATAGAACTTACTATACATTTATAGATATATAATATACTGTGTACATTTTCCACATTTAGAATCAATTTAAATTCATGTCTATGTACAAAAAAAGGAAAAAAGTTACAACACATAATGGACGGTATATAGAATCTTTACTATGCTACTAAAAGCAAAGAAAAATAGCTTTACAAAACTCTTAGTTTAGATTTTAAAGGAAAAAATATTCTCCCTTCAAATGATATTTGAGAAACAACCTTCTCCACAAGCTTCAGCATCAAGAACAAAGTCACTTTTAAAAGGCCTTGAGCAAACTATTAACAATTCCACCTGGAAGAGATTTTTCAGAATATGATCAAATTCGCAGCTGCTTGAGAAATCTCACAAAAACGGTCTAGGTCACAACTCAAAATGAAAGTGAAGCCTAATTTTAGGATGACGTTTTTTTCCGTCACAGTTAAGCACATTTCCTCTTCAATTCTCATTGAAGTAATTCTCTGAAGTAAAGTACAATCGTAAGTATACATCACGGTAATGCATTCTATTGATTCAAATTTTTATGCGGTTTTGAACCACGGTATTGAGAATTTGAGCGTAAAGTGCATTTTTTGTAGGCTTCACTTTAGGCAAAATATAATTGATCATTTTTTCTTCTTTTCGATACTGGGGTTAAAAATAACCTGGATTTTTATTGTGAGATTGTTACAGCCGATGAAGTATATATATATATATATATATATAAATATATATATACACATATAAGTCATCCATAAGATTGTGTTAAATACAATTTTGATGATTACAATTTGTAAAGGATCATCTGATTTCCCTTAGCAAGATAAGTGCTTTCGAAAACATTTCAGAATTTTCAGAGAGGAAAGAAAGGAAGGAAATATAAAGGCAATCTCTACAAAAATATACGCAATTCAATTTTTCTTTCAACAATACTCAGAGTAAGAAGACAAGCATAGAAATGTTTCATGCCGAGCAACATAGCATTTCAGGTGGTGGCATCTTAATGTGTGCACGGATTAATGCGTATTCAAACTCTAAACAAGACAATGACGTGTATCATTTTTGTGTATGCACTCTCCTCTACAACTATAGGAAGAATGGTAAACCTTTTGGTTTTGTGATAATATCTTCTATGGGCAAAACAGAAGCATCTCCATTAACGTTATAGCTCATCTTTTAAATGCACAACAAAACTTCGGAGGAGGGAAACCGAATACATATGAGAACAAAAGGAACAGTACAAAATTCGATGAGGATGCAAATGAACGCTTCTTTCTGCAGAGAATTGGACCCAAGCAAATTTCACAGTTCATTAGAAATCCCTGACCCTACCATTTTTCCTACATTCAATACGGTGTCAGGTAAGCTGTGCAAAACCTTACTTAGACTGGCTAGTTGCCATTTTAAGTTGCATGTGTCTTTGGTACAAAAAACAAAACAATCAAAATATAGTGTGCAAATATCATTTTTTGTTTTTTATATGTGAATATTTCTTATGTTACGACACCGCCCACCCCCCATCCCCTCTTAAACGAAGTACCGAAAAAAGTACATTTGCCAGAGCCATCTTATGATACAAAGCACAGACTCTGTGGCATATATCTATATTTTCCATGTTCCTATGTACATTCAGAGTATCTTTAAAGAGCTGAAATACATTACAAACCTCCCCACCCACTGAGTCCCCTTCGACTTCTTGCTTTCTGCAAAATGGTCCATTTGCGCTCTCTGTTGAGTTTGATTTTTCCTCAACTCCGCGATTACAAGGCACAATGAATCTTACTTGTATAAAGTACAAATATAAACAAAACCCAATCTGGGATTCAGCTTTTTAAGCCTCTTTCGCTGAGAATTTGCAAAACAACATCAAAGGTGATTTGATGTGAGGGCACTTCAACCAAAGTGTAGAAAGGAAAAGATTCACCAGTGGACAATAATCAATCTGCCTATTTACAAAAAGGGATTTAACTGACCATCTTCTCAAGTCAAAGAAAGAAGAAGAAAATAAAACCCTCACACACTCTCTCTCTCTCTCTCTCTCTCTTTCCAACCTGAGACGATCGAAAATCTGTGGGAAAGGGCATTTGAGGCCCGCTTCCTCACATGCTACTCACTTGAAACATCCCTGTTCTACATATATACACCGAACATCAGTAACTTTGCGTTAAACATCGGTATTTGTGTTCCTTGTTGTAGTTGGTGCATCTCAATTGATCGTCGAACAATTGCTTTGAACAGGAATTCCCCCGGACACTTATGCCCTCAGTTGAGAGATTAATAAGTGTTTAAAGTAGGCCTAACAAGGGTGAAATCGTACACGCCGTGTTCAAAAACTCGGAAAGTCTGCATTTACACCTTTTTGACCGCTAAATCAAAGAATCTAATGCCTTCGTAGTTTCTCTGCAGAGTGCGCCTCTGCTTCCCAAAACTCTCAATGGGCATTTGACAGATTTAGCTGGACGCAAGAGGAAAATGGCTACAGCAAGAACTGGTGCTCATTGTTTAGCTTTTTTCTCTCTCTTTTTCTCATTTGTTGGAGGTATCTCGTATATTGGCTTTTAATATTTGCACCATGGCGGCCTGTTGATCGATACCAGCCACATGCACACATGGTAGGAAACAGACTACTGAGTGCAAAGGTTAACTACTAGTTTCATTTCCATTGGTGCGCACGAGGTGAATATACACATACGTATGCACGGACAAGCGGGTATCGTATGCATGTATTCACTTTAAATGTGAGGATGCGTATCCAAGTGAAATGGGCATGCAGAGTGTCGGGCCGTTACAGTGTGGGACAAGAATGGCGCGGATGGCTTCGCGTGTGCTCCGAGGTGCCGGTCGGCGTGACTCTACACCTTCGACGTGGGCACACGCAACCCCACCAGCCCTCCGGTGGGATCTCCTTTCCCAGTGTTCTCCAGGATCTGATTCACAAAGTCGGAAGTCTGGCCGGCCACTGGTGGCTGCACTGTATAAACAAAAGAGAACGTATTAAGAAAACCAGACAAGTAATTAGTGCTGTCAAACAATTAATCGCATCCAAAGTAAATGCTTTTGCTTAAGTAATATATGTTTGTGTACTGTGCATATTTCTTATGTAAATGCACATGCATACAGTATATATTTTGAAAATATTTACATGTATATATTTATAATATAATTAATATATATAAATATTAAATATATAAACAACATTTTTCTTAAATATGTACATGCATGTGTGTGTATTTATATATACATAAGAAATATACACAGTACACACACATATATTACGTGAACAAAAATTTTATTTTTAGTTTTATTATCGCGATTAATCAATTGACAGCACTACTGTTAGAATTTCCATTAAAGTACAAAAATGTTGCCACATTGGTCATGTGTATACGTTTTCAGACCAGGACCTAAGACTAAATAGAGTAACAAAGTAGCCTGCCTTGATCTTAAAGAAACAGTTCATCCAAAAAAATGAAAATTCCTTCATAAATACTGTGGCAAATTCAGTTGAGGGTTACTGAATTAAATTGTCTATACAATTTAATAAAAATCAAGTAATAGGACAGGCAAGATTACTGGGCTGTTTACTTCCCAGTCTTGTGGGAAAACCTTGCTGATATCATGAGCTTCCAACATGTTGAAAAAACATTCAAAAATATTCATCTTATGTTCTTTTAAAGTTGTTTTGGTAGCTTATATAACAGTAGGATGAGGTCATGTGGTGATGTGCTGATTGTGATGTGCTAACAAAAATTTCTTCAGAAAACAGTTTCAATACAACAGAGGTCACAGCACGGAGCGAAACAATGAGAAGGCTCTTAAAATTCTCGAAGGCACAAGGATAGCAGCTGCTGGAGAAGATTCAGCTTGATCATCCTTGTAAAGCAAGTCAATTTCTTGCAACTCAGCTTGTTGTTAGTAGTGTGTTTGAGGAGAAACTTGCTTGTACAAGATCACACATAATTTGCATTTGCAATGTTAATTCTAAAAGCACTTTTACAAGTGTTAATAAGAATGCAATGTAGAATATTTTCTTACCCAAGGTATCCTCAATGAGTTTATCCAGCTTCTCTGTCATGCTTGTTCCTTTGTCATGTGAGATATCCTGTACTCTGATGACTATCTCTTCTTTGATTGCATTGATCACAAACAGCAAACGATCTGAAAAAGATATTCATATCTTTGTCTCATTCTTGGCATATTTGGCAAATTTGCTCGGTCATGCACAAGTATGCGCAAAAACGTAACTGATCTAAAAACTAGTCTTTCAAAAGCAAGCAAAGTGGTTACACTCAGTCTGGTCAAGACAGAGACATTCTACAATACACAATCTCAAGCACTTCCTTCAAAAATGAATTTCCATGTCTAAACAATGTACCATATTCAGTTCCAAGGCCCCATAACTTGACTTTGTTGGCTTCATACTGAGCTTTCTTTTTCAGCCTGCAGGCCCTAAGGAAGAAAAAACACACAAAGAAGAATCAAGAAGAGTATTTTGCTAAAAAAAAAAAAAAAAAAAAAATGTATTTCAGCATTTTAAAATCACTAAAAGCACACAATGTAGTTTAACTACTCTATAATCTATAATGGTACTTATATATAGGATTTTAAGTTTAAGGGAAAACATTGGGATGTGAGCTTTAAGAAATAAAAGCAGTAGTAGTTCAAGTAATAAGCAATATGGCTTTACCTGGATGCAAGCTTGTTCTTCTCCTTTCGAGACCGAGGCCGAGCGGTTAAGGGTAACTCACTAACCGGCGTCAGGTCACTAATGACTTTATTGAGTTTCCGGAGTTCATTGCCAATCTGAAGTAGCTTTCGAGGGTTTGGAGTAAGATCTTCCACATCCGTCCGCCGTGACTTCTTCAGTGTGTATTTTCCTAAACAAGTCAGACAAACATTAACGTTAAATGTTTCAGGCTTAAAGGAAGATTTTGAAAGATCTTTATTATAACAGCTACTAAAAGCTTCTTCTGTCCATATGAATTTTCTAAATTTCATAAAAGCGTTAAATATTGTGATCTGCTGTAATTATAACCTTTAACATAAGCTGAACAGTCCCTTCTTTGTGAATAGATTTTATATATAATGGACAGTGAATGGCTCACCATGGTGCAGGCCATTCTTTTGGTACATGTTGCTGGGAAGTGTGTCTCTGTCCCATTCGGAGGGTTTCAGCATGCGCTCCTGTTTGGATGGGATGAGCTGCTCGCTATACTCCCAAAAGTATCGACGCTTTCCCCTCTTCCTGGAAATTCCAGCCGTCAGGCCTTTGACATCATCAACCATATCAGTGTCACATCCTGTTTAAAAGATAGGACGGTAATGAGGAGAAGAAAGAAACGAACAATGATCTTTCCCCATCTTGCATTTACAGAATCGCTAAACTATTATAAACTCGAAAATGCACAATCTGAATTCTCAATTCAGCCATAACAAGTCACAAGGGCTCATTCAACACAGTCACAGTTTCAAATTAGGGCAGTTTTCACTAGGGATGCTCACAATACTAAATACAAGCACTGATACTTCTGTTTTGGCATTGCTGTTGTGTATACCAGTATTTCAGTAATGCTATAGTATTCAAGTCCAGTGAGACCGATGATTATTATTTTCATCAAATATTAACTTTATTGGACACTAAAGAAGCATAGCGTAATAGATCAAATTACAATGTTTACAAACCAAACTTTTGCAACACTTCCTTGTCCTTTAGACCAACCTGAAAAAAGGCTTCATTTAAGCTGACTAGCTAACCAGCCAGTGAGTGGCATTTCCAATTCTTGTTTTTGACATGCGGAAATTTGGGTCTCTTCAGTTTCCAACAGGATGGGTGGAGGAAGACACACTTAAGAGTCTGACACAAATTATCATACTTCAAAGATGCCTATCTAAATGTTTTCTGTCATCTTCGTGGGCGTCACTAGGTCTGTACTATTTGACAAATCCACCAAATAATCATATGCACTGGACAAAAGTGTTTTACAAAAGTAAAATATGCACATTGCAATTTAAAATAAATAAATAAAAAACATTGCACGTTTACTTTGCTATCTAAATGGGAGCATTCCAAAGACATCAAATATTGTAAACGGAAACTCAAACCTGCTTGTATAATGCACGAGAACCAATGAGACTTTTCTCTTGAACATCAAGCAAGTACAGTTAAAATTCTGATTACCATATTTAATGTGCTCTATGTATGTGGGTTGATCAGTGTTTACTATACGTGAATAAAAGCCTAAACTATATCTGTTCATCTTATAAAGCAATCCAGTCTTTTCAAAAGATTTGGAACCACGCATCTTAAAAACATCTTAATGAAACACAGGAATTAAAGTCTTAAGGTTTTGGAACAACATGAATTTTCATTTCTGGATGAACTATCCCTTGAAAAAGGGAAGAATGCAGGTAACCAAAGACTTCCTGGTCCCCATTGTCTAAAATGTCTAAGTTTATTAGCTCCAAAATGCTCCAAAAATAAATTCAATCACTTTAAGAACCTATACATGCATTTGGTTTTGGGTGGCATCAAAATAACTGATTGTAATTTGTCATTTTTATGTATAACAAAGTATTGGATAAGATCATGTTACTTTCACTTCCCCTTGCTTATCTGCACACAACCTTACAATGCACTTTCCAAGCAGCTAAGCCCTAAAATGAACTGGATTTCCCAATGCTACTCGAGAGCAATGACATTCTAGGAGAATTAACTCTGTATAGTCTCTCTTCCTGCTCACTCAGTTGTAGGGCTATTTATGCTACTGTGCACTCGCTTGGTGGCACTGAATTTTGTACCTCCGAAAGTCTGAATATAGAGCACAGCATGTATTGATATAAGTATCATTATCAATGCATCCCTAGTTTTTATGCATTTAGCTACAACAGCATCAACAAAAACATGTAATTTCGCACCTTGCTCTGAGAATGCATCACTAACGTAGTCATCTTTGTCTCCCTCATAGTCCTCATCCTCCTCCTCCTCCTCCTCCTCCTCTTCCTCTTCATTCTCCGAGAGCTCATGTTCACTGCCAAACCCTTCATCATGGTCTTCATCATCTAGATCCAATCCCTCTGCCTCCTCCTCTTCTTCTTCCTCTTCTTCGCCTTCTTCCTCCTCTTCTTCCTCTTCTTCCATTTCAGCAGTCGCCTTCCCTGCCAGCCTGGCCCTGGTTAAGAATAAAGAGTAGTTGTGCTCTTCCTCCTTCTTTTTGTCAGCGGCAGACATGTCGGATCCAAGGGCACTCACGGTGAGCAACGTTTCACTGCCGGCAGCTGCTTGGAAGTTGAGTTTGTGTGGCACCGTCCTCAGGGTCCCTATTTCTGGACCAGGACAAGTCGGTACCTCTCGTTTAGGAGTCTCCAGTCTCTTTTCGCAGCTAATGGAGGATGCCGTGTGAGCAGCGACGATGGCTGGGCCCTCGCTGACCTGCGAAGCTGACGACTCATGCTCCTGGATAAGAGGAGAGGCAGAAACGCTAATCTGGGTGGAGCTCTCTACTATAGGCTTTCTTGGTACGCTGATGCGTACCTTGGCTTTGCGAACGTAATCCATGTTGTCCAGAAGTGTGGGCGAGGCTTTGCTAGGGCCCTGAAGCTGGGCCTTGGCCATTGTGTCAGTGCTGGAGGCAACAGGCCAGGTAGCTTTCTGGGATCCCTCGGGAAAGTCCGGCAGAGGGTTGCGACTTGATGAGGCGCTGGTTGCAGAGCTGCTGAGTTTGTTGGTCTTCTTGGCCACGGTGGGAGGTGGAAACAAAAGCTGCTTTTGACCCACCAGCAAGTCCGGATGGTAAAGAGTGTCACAAACTGGCTGTGAGTCCTCACTGTTGAGCTGAGCCAGGGTGGGTGTCCGACCTATCACCTCCTCGTCCTGGTAAGGGCTGGAAAAGTCATCAAGGCCCAAGAAATCAACTTCCTTGGTACCCCAGATATCACAACTGGTGAGGCGAGTGTATTTAGTCAAGTCCTCCCAGTATGTGTCCCATTGCTCAAAGTTTGAGCTGTAAGCAGGGTCATTGTCTACCAGCTCAGGTAGATGATCCATGCTGTCCAAGTCTTTGCAGTCTCCGACTGTGAAAATATCTCCTCTAGGGCTCTGGCGACAAGTCATGTCCCGATCCTGCAAACATTCAAAAATGTAACTCAACTTTGTACCCGTTGTCATTAACATAACCCTGCGTAATCTTACTCCATCTTTTACACTGTCTAGACGTTATCTTGAGTTTGTAATTAATTCTGTGTTGTCAGGTTTTGAGATTTCACATTGCTCATTTGTAAGCCCTGTGTTAACATTCTTATTTGCATATTTACAAGGTCAGTAACTTTTATTGGACAAGTACAGCATGCAGCCTGGTTTAATGACTGCTTGTCCATTTGTGGAATTGTTGCCACAACAACTTCCGGCTATCTTCTGAAATACTATGTAAAAATAATCCTGTCAGTTTGTTACTTTATACATGACACAACATGTAATCATTGAATTAAATGTAATAAAATGCTCAGAGTTTGGGGCCCACTATAGGGGGCCTCAGCAAATGTCCAAGTGGGCCCCAAGATGACTTGTGTGATTTCTAGACCTGGAAAAGTCATGCAAATTAATAACAATTTAAAACACCATGGACACTTTCAAAAAGAATATACATTTTTCTAGTTATGATCAGCTCTAAAATATGTTATCAGGCAGAAATTGTGTATAATTTACATGATTAATTCATGGCCAGATCTTGTTTTTCCATGTGCATAGGTTCTGTAGTGTGAAAAGCCTCTAGGTATGAATTAAACCTGAAAGAGTAATACTGTGTGTATGAACTCACCAGTTCATACATGAAATCTGGGTCAGAACTGTTAGCCAACAGGTCTGTGCTGGTCAGTGCCTGGTCAGTAAAAGAGCAGTTTTGAAAGGCATCCCCAAAGGGAGGATCCATTCCGCTAATGCTGGGCTGTAAGATGAAAGCAAGAGAAGCATCCCATGACACCTATTTCAAAATACCTCAACGGGCACCCAAATTTGAACGACAGGGCTCATACCTGAGGCATTGCAGAGCACAGATCTTCAGTTCCTTGACGGAAACTTTTCTGCCACCTCCCGTCTCAGTCGCCCTATCTTTTCGTCAATCTCTGGAGGAAATTTGATTTTAAGCATAAAAAAAAAAAAAAAGTTCTTGTTTTCAATATGGAGGATTTAGCAGCACATTTAAGTCTGGCTGAGTTGTCCTCCTCACTTGACTGTTGTCTGTGGAAAGAAAACAGAACAGGAGAGCAGTTAGCTAGCACAAACATTACAATAACACACACTATCTGCACAAACGTCAGTGCACAAAACAGGACACTCGGCCTGCGCAGTCTGGTAAAGCAAGTCTATAAACAAAATGTCACTTACAAGCTGTGAACTGGCACAGACTATGAAACACTGAGAGGAAACAGCTGTCAAAAACAACTGTGTGCTGACATTAGAACAGCCACAGACAGGTTAGTCTCATTGACATCAATGCTTTTTTGCATCTGCAAACATCCGCAGAAAGACTGGGGTTTTCCTAAAAAGATCCAGCTAGGGTCAAAAAAGTTAGGGAGGTTGCCTGAGATCCATGGAGGAACAGAAGTGAGCCCTAAATCGTGTCAGATTGTTGGGGCGGCAATAGTGCAAGAGCATCGAACACTAGGGCTATTTTTAAAACAACATCGGCGGAACCCTTTCCCCTCGACAGACAGACACCCATAGGCGGCGAGACCCGAAACGCTGCACACTCTTTGCATAACAAATCAACAGAAATATGTCGGAGCATGTGAGGCTTGTGCTGGCCAGCTTCAGCGCTGAGCAAAACAATCCTGTCTCTCTTGTGCTTGATGACATCATTTCCTCCTGGTGCACCGAGCGAGTCAAATAAGCGTCTTATCACCCTTTGGCTTTGTGCACGGCAGGGTTTGCATACAGCCCACAGAACCAGAGTGAGAAAAAAAAAAAACACACTGAAAAACATTTCCCTTCAGCGCTCCACTATTCTACTGCTTACTCACCGATAGCCTACAAAAAAGATCTCGATTTTTAAACTCTGCAAAGAAAATGTGAGTGGTGCAAAACTTTGAGTGGTTGTTAGGGCGTTCTGGTTGGGTTTCAGCACATTGCTGAGAGGTACCTAGGGTGTTCTGGGTGGTTTCTAAGGAGTTGCTAGGGTAGTTACTTACTGGCCAAGCCTCTTCAACAAGCCACACAATTTGAAGTATTATTATTTTCGCTAACCCAAAAGAAGAGTTCACAATTAAAGCAATTTACAGCGACAAAGTGACCTGTAGTCATTCATTGTCAATGAGAGCTCCCAGTTTCCGACAACATGAGCGACATTAACCACTGACAACAGGATGTGGGAGTTTAACTTCATGCAAATGAACACCGACTCTTTGGAACAAATAGCACCAAATGGAGTAAAGTCAGCAGAGCACATGGGCTGACATCTCCTGCGAGATACCGAGAGTTTGATTCAAGCACTCATAACTCGTTCATATGAGATTACACACCGCTGTAATTTAAATTCAAAAGCTTTCTCTGCATAATGCAAATTTTGAGCAAAAAGAAAACAGTCCTTGCATCTGAAAATACGTACTTTCCAAATATAAACAGTATGTGAATTAATTAGTACGCCCAGATTCATATGGTGTGTTCAAGTCATGTAAAAAAGATTGTATTTATGAGCTAAACGCATATAAATGCCATCACAATGTCGTAATTCCAAGTGGGAAACTTGTATTTTCACATTCATACTATTAAGAACATAGGCTACTTTTTAAATGGATATGGAGTTCGTCGCCATAAGATACCTTGTTTTATGCTAAGCTAGTAGGCAAACAGAAAGCACAAAGAACAGAAAACATTTAGTCTTTTAGCTATGGTAATACATGACACTTAAAAGACATTAATTAAAATGTTTTCACGATCACCAATTGATACTAATCAGGCACCTAAGTGAATACTCATAAACCCCCTGTCTTTGTCAATGGACTACTGTGCTACAGTGAAGATGTATTTTTGTAGGTCAAACCAGAAGTTAGCATCAACCTTGTTCCCTCCACTTAAACCCAACAGGATTTTTCCATTGGCTTTTAGATTATTGCATAAAATAAGCTTTGTGACCAACAAAAGTTTATGATTCTTAAAGCTGGAATACACTACATGACTTTTGCCCATATTTTTGCCCCAATTTACAGTATGGACAAGTCGACTGTGGTTGTCAAAATTCAGAGCAAGTCTGCAGATTTTAGTTGACAAAAATTGCATAGTGTATCACGGCCACTCTGTTCAGATTTAAAAAATCGTGTAGTGTATTCCAGCCTTTACACGTTGTGTTATTCATGCTAATCATCACAACTGAACACAACTTTTACGAATACTAAAGCCTAAATGCAATCGTCAAAAACATAAAAACCTAAACGTAGGATATAAATGAACTACACCACAGTCACATGACTTCAACTTCGCCAACATTAGGCTTCCGACAACTTTTTAAGACTGTATTTATAAAAAAAAAAAAAAAAAAAAAACATTCTCCTTGAAATTTGAGTTAGAATAGTAAGAGTGCCATTATAAACACAATACGTCTGTAAATGTGAACAAGTAAATAAATAGATGAGTTTACTGTCTACCCATTTAAGTTTTTCAAGACAATTTTCAAAACTTTTTAAAACACTGTTTTGTATATGTTGCAGAATAAAACAAATATATCTTGAGTTTGTGTTAACCAGAGACCTTATTTCAGGCATTCACCCCAAAACCAATTTAAAAAACCCACTGAGTTCATGACAATACAACCATAGGTGCTAAATTTCTAACTTGTTTCTGGGTTTTGGCCAACAAAAATACATCATCCCAGCAGCTCTTCATAGCTTTGGGGTGGAAGAAGGATAGAATTCTGTGGGGGAATAGAATCTTTGGATTGGTGTATTCCAGGAACAGGAATGTATGGACGTAAATGCAGTGAAAGATACAGTGAACTGACAGGTTCCAGCGACAAACCTGCTGTCAGTAAGTATGAGCAATAATACTACTGATTTGCATCGAGCTCTCCTACAACAACCAACATGGACATCGGTCAGAACTGGGGCTGGGTTGTTAATGGACATTATGGGGCAATTCGGTCTGGAAGAGTGATCAGACATCTGCATTTGGAAACCGAAATGAGGAAGAGGCACAGGCCCTCTGTATGAGCAATCCTGCCAAAATATATATCCACCTGTTGTGATAACTCATCTCAGCACGGTCGCTATAAGGAGGGCAATGTGGAGGAACGTCTACCCAGCAGACCTACATTCACAGTACAGTATCACTGAAGAAAACAGGATTTACATGTTATTTACCAATATTAATTTTGATATGCTAGCCTACAAAGGACAAATAGCAACACGTTTGACGATGTGAAAATACAGAAGGACAGATGGAACCGAGAGAAAGAGAAACAGAGCAGCTGATACTGATTATCTTGTGTAGTAAACAAGCATTGTTCTCATGAATACAAGTCCCTGAGCGGCTGAAATGAAAGGTCTCTCAATAGGATCTGGGAGTAACAGACTATAGATCAGAGGAAACATGATACCAGTGCTTTTGAAATTATGGTTTTCCAGTGAATACCCTTGCTGGAAAACGTCATTTCAAAATGGCAATTGATGGATTTTGAGGTTAAACAATCGAATCCCAGTTTGATTTTGCAAAGTTTCACCTCAGTGGGGAATATCACAAAATCAAAATTTAATTAGCATTGATTTAGTTAAAAAAAAAAAGAGGATGATTTCCAATACTGTAATACAATTATATATTGCACACTATCGTTTGGGGTCGTTAAAGGGATAGTTCACCCAAAAATTAAAATTACCCCACGACTAACTTACTCTCCTCAGGACATCCTTGGTGTATATGACGTTCTTCTTTCAGATGAATACAATCAGAGTAATTTCATTTTATTAAATACATGTCTTGGCTCTTCCAAGTTTTATAACGACAGTGAATGGGGGTCGAGATTTTGAAGCCTAAAAAAGTGCATCCATCCATCATAAAAAGTACTCCACATGGCTCTGGGGGGTTAATAAAGGCCTTCTGAAGCAAAGCGAGGCACTTTTTTGGGCTTCAAAATCTCGACCCCTATTCACTGCCATCACAAAGCTTGGAAGAGTCAGGATATTTTATTTTTTTGGGGGGGGGGTGCTATTTTTGTGGCTTTTATGCCTTTATTGTTGATAGGACAGTGGAAATACGACAGGAAAGCATAGGGCAGAGAGAGCGGGGAGCGAGATTGGCAAAGGACCATGAGTTGGGAATCGAATCGGGTCGCCGGAGGCGGCGCACTAACCACAAAGGCTATCAGCGCCGACAAGCATATTTTTTAATATAACTCTGATTGTATTCATCTGAAAGAAGAATGTCATATACACCTAGGATGGCTTGAGGGTGAGTAATTCATGTAATTTTCATTTATGGGTGAACTAACCCTTTAAGATTTTTGAATGTTTTTTTTAAGGAAGTCTCTTATGCTCAACAAGGCAGCGTTTATTTGAAGTTAAAACAGTACTGTTGTGAAATATTATGACAATAACTGTTTTCTATTTTAATGTAGCCTATTTTAAAATCTAATATATCCTTGTGATGGCAAAGCTACATTTTCAGCAGCTATAATGCCAATCGTCAGTGTCACATGATCATTCATAAATCATTGCTTTGCTGCACAAGAAACATTGTTATTATCATCAATGTTGAAAACAGTTGTGCTGCTTAATATTTTTGACCGGCAGTGTACATACAATTTGCAATGTTAGATTCATGAACAAATCGGTTGAACAGGTTCTGGTCTGAATGATTCGTTCGTGAATCGGACTGAATACGAACACGTCCAACAGGTAAGGACCCAGGTTAAGTGCTCACTGACCATCTCTCTGGAACTCAACTTGTTAGCTGAGAACTAGTCTTGCGTAGCCAGGCATTCAGACTGATGGCTGAAGGTCTGGAATCTATGGTAGCTTTCATTGGCCAAGGCCCGCCCATGAGGCCGTTTGACCGACACGTCAAAAAACCAATCACAGTTCGTTTTGTACAGCGTCACGTTTCGTGGCGTGGAAATGTCGCCACAATAACAGACCGGTGTGTAAAGCTCTCGGACGTATTTTAAAGATTCTATGCCATGAACTTTAAATATTTCACATACTTTTGAAAATCCAACGTTTAGTTGATCCTGATAAGCATTTGTCGTCACAGTTGTAAACAGCTTTCTTCTTTCGTGAGGGGGTTTGGAGTCACGGCATCTTTGTTTCCAGGTGGAACGTTAAAGAACGCGACACACACGTCTCCCGGAAATCCTGTATAATTCAACCAATCCGACGACGACTTCCAAACTCCTGAAGTGTTTCCACTTTTGCGTGCCATATGAATCAGATGTTCAGCCAATGTTCCGAGGCTGAGCCTAGCTGAGAACTAACAACTGATCTAAGCAAAGATTTGGATGACAAGGTGAAAAGGAAGTTACTTTTATTAAAACTCCTTACACTGTCTCAGACCATATTCACTGACGGCTACTTATTAGCACTAACTATTATGCACTTTAGTCTGTATGACACAAATCAAAGCAACATTGACCTCAGATATTATAAAACGCACCTGTAAAGTAAACCATAATGGATCACATAACACATAATGGATGACATATGAGCCGGTCCATGTACTTGTAGTGTCTCTTAATTTCAAAATCAACCCTTTTGAGGGACTAATTGCACTCAGTGTCATGACATACTTCCAATTTAAAATAATATGGGTCACTTGTTTCCGGTCAAGTATGTTTACAATCTGCTGCAGTCGCCTAGATCCCGAAAAGCCAAACACAGTGGCTCATAAACATACAGTTCAAACAAAGCATAGGACACAACACTGTGGGTCAAAGGAGACTAGTAAAGAGTTTATTACCAGTGCTCTTTGAGCGAAACAACTACAAATACAGCAACGCTCCATCGTGTGGACCCCAAGCAGCAACCTGACACACTAAATCATTGTTTATAAACAAAAAAATATCATTGCAATAAAATTCTGAAATGTGCTAGTATAATTGTTCATTAATTCTAAAAAAATTAAAAGCTTTGGTTTCTAAATACCTCTTGAATTCAAGTTGGTTGGATGCTCTCAGCAACCACATTGTGGTCCGCACAAACCATATTTTCCCTCACTGCAAGCGAACCTGTATTTAATGTACTGTAGTCCAGTTTGTTCTTTCATTTGCCATGTTCCTATCTTTTAGGAAGACAAGGGCACGTCACGCAACCTGTATTTGCCTAATTTGTCTGGTTTCTACCAAGCAAGAGATGAATAATTTGACTGACTTTTATTGAAAGACACAGGCAACACTTTCTCCTCCTGTTTAAAGTTAATTTATTCTGCTTTTCTAACCAACTGGGAACCACTGATCTATCACATTGAATAGAATATTAACAAAATCACCTTTACATTTTTACCCAAAAATGTAGTCATAAGACTTTTTTCCTCTTTGGAACACAAATCTTTCATCCATTGAAAGTTATTATATGAATCGAGACGTTTAATTTAATCCATGATACCGTTGTACTAAACAGAAATGTTTGAAACTACCAAAGAGGTTTTAAATGAAAGTAATCAATATTAAAGATAAAGTATATTTTATCATGACGACTATCTGCAATATTCAGATTTTGTCCGTATAAAAGTTTTGCATGTTCATACAACTAAAACTTAACTTTGCCATACTAGTTTCTTGCAGTGAGCACTTACAGGCCGCCGCTTTGTTATGCACAAGCTAAAGAATCTTAAGCGTAGGCGTGCTGTGATCAAATTGGTGGCCTTTGCGCTACAGCTACAGAAACACTTTGCCTAATACACAGGAAGTATGACAAGAGACAGTCTAGAGCTTATTACAATTCTTATTTAACTTAGACTGAAGTTTAGAAATGTCTTATTAGCTCCAAGGTCTGTCTGCACCTTAAAAAGGACAGTCTGAGTTAATTACAAACAAGCTTGCATTTTGCAGTCCATGCCTTCAAATGCACAGACTTACTCTGCAAATGTCAGAGGTCTCTGCTCGCTGAGATGGCAACAGCACTCCTTACACAGAAGCAAACGCCTGGCTCTCAGTCTTGCCCTCAAAGACCACTGAAGCAGTTTGAAAAACAACTGAAATTGAGCAAAATGCTCCTTTCTAGCATTATTATTTTCTGGTTGACTAAGGTTTGTGCACTGAATGGCTTTTTCGAAGTAAATGTAACAGGTAACGGACTCAACAGAGTTTATTGCAACACGTTATTATCATGTTAATATCAACTATGTTAATGTGAAAAATGCTGCAATTGCTTTTGAGCATCTGAGCACTTGTTTCAGAAAACACACTGTGCAAATACTGCATAAAAAGTGCAACGAATGTGAAGGAATAGCCCGTTTTTTGGTTTGATACTTTTCCAAACATTTCTCTGTTCTTACAAAATTAATTTTATGAAATAGCTGTGAGCAAAAGAAACGTAAGATTAAAGTAAAATATATATACATTTTAAACATGTGGGGATGTGGATATGTAACGTACACAGTGCCACTTAAAAATTGAGAAATTAAGTTGATTTTATTTTGATCCTTTTTTTCCCCTCACTCCTTCCACATATATTTATATATTTCAAAATATTAAAGCAGTCAGTAGTAATGAAGCGTAACTATTTTTATTTTTTAAATTATTGTAATAATTACAAAACATTAACGTGTAATTATTATATTTGACTAATTTTCTAATAAAGTTCAGAACTATTTTCATCAACTGAAAACGTTTCATCAATTTTTTTATTCTTATTATTGATTTTAAAAAATCTGTGTAATTGGTATTAGCAATATAAGCTACTGGTTTATCTCTAATACAGACATTGTATGTAAAGATTTTTTTTTTAGAAATTTCTTATTTTATTTTCCAAAGCAAAAACAGCATATGGGTTTAAAAAAAAAATATATATATATATACATACATATATGTGTGTGTGTGTGTGTGTGTGTATGTATAGGAGGGTGATAATTTATAATAAATAAAAGTACATTTTGACGTGAACTCATTTTTTTAAACTAAGTTCACAACAGGCATCTGAGAAGTTCAAAGCTGGGAAAAACATAATTGCTCACTTATTCAAATTAGGGTGAACCTTTACAAAAGAAACAAGCTGCATTTCAGAGTTGACTGCTCGACTTTTAGCGCTTTAATATTTCATGACAAGGCAAGTAAAATCCAGCCATAATTCATGTGCATCTACTATCAGCACAGGCCTCTGAATGAAGTCCCAACAAAACCCTGTTTGTCACTCAAAACTGCTCACTTTTTTTGTCTATTTATTAGTCTTCACATGCGTTTGTAATAATTAACTGCAAATATAACCTTGCAGATGTAACGCCATCTGTCCTATAGATGACCACCCCTGCAATGTTTACATGAAGACAGAATGACCTACTAATAAACAGCTCTCGTCTGCTCACATTTCTACACTTCTGAGACCTCACCGATTAGATACATCTGCATGAAACAAATAAAATGAATGGCACTTAAACGCTTAACGTAATTTGCGCATTATGGCCGAGATCATATTATATTCTGACCTACTAACACTTCACAACACCCTGAACTCAACATGGCCCCCTTCAAAAACAAATAGCGTCAACCTAACCCGTCGCGATCCTGCGCCAACGCCCACGTAGTGGCGTTTTCTGATTGGCTGCATGCAAATTTATAGCCCGCCTCCGCAACCAAACGATTGCACCTACTCGATGTCAATCAAGCACAATTACGCATAAACGACCAGCCTCGTAGCGCTTGGTTGAGTCGACGAGCAACAAACAATATTGCAGGCCTCCCTCATGTTACGTAAACAGATGGAATGCAAAACATTATCCCCTCATAAACTTTTAGTTTACACACAAACACTCGATTTTGAAGTTTTCACAACGCAGCTGGCAAATGAAAACCATTTTGCGATAAAACGACTCGTTCAAACGGAAAAAAAAAATGCGTTTTAAAGCTTTCGAGTTTCTTTTGATGCACAATCAAAACAGTTTAAAATCATTTCGGATAGTTATCTATGTGCCAAAGGCAGTCTAGAAACCGCAGAGACTATCGTGTTTCCATTTCACTTTGCATCTTGCTGATGGGGGCGTGTACCCTTACAGACTTAGTGGGCTTAATTCTAGTAAGGCATCGTAAAATCATCTGTGAATACAAATAAAAAAAAGTTTACAAATCACTGATCACCTCATATATGAATCAGATCACCTTAGTGTAACATATTTTTGATAAACAGATATACGCAACTTTCAATCAATATTCTGAAATGTCGCTGAATGCTGTAAATTCATGACTAGGCTTTCCAAGTTCATCCAGGGATTTCATAAAACCAGTGATATCCAGCCTAATAATTTATGTCCAGCAAATAAAAGAGAGTTTCTCTTAGAACAGTAGGTTTCAATTCTGAGAATATATATTTAATAAACTTGATTTATATCATCAGCTTATTAATAAAGGACCTGGGTGTATCAACTGGAGGATATCTCCAAAAGGTGCAATGTTCTAGAAGTTCTCGAGTAATTGAAAGCTAACAAGCAACATCTCCTGCCCTTACTCAGCACCAATGACTGGCCAGCTAAACAACCACGGGAAAAAATATTGATCTGAAAGGACAAACGTGCAGCTCAAACTGCAAAAACACACAGCATATCGCTGTATCAGCGAGGGGAACAGCCGAGAACAGGTTTGGCTTTAAAGAGGAACTACAGCTCTGTTTTCAGACTATGGCCTCCGTGTCCCTCCCCTCTGCTAGCGAAACTTAGCCAGAGAGCTAACTCCAAGAGACAATGTTTTTATCATCCTTAAACAACTATCCTCACACACTTCACAGCGTTGGCATAGTCAGAAAGATGACTCACCTTTAAGCTACCCATATACTAGTACAAAAAAGGTTGTAATTCCAATTTTATCCGTCTTTAGGAAAACTTAATGTCATTTCTTCTCAGTCCACGCCGTCTTCCTCTCTGGTTTGTTTTGTTTATCTTCTTCCTGACGGGTTCCTGGAAAGCGCGTGACTGCCTTGTCACGTGCTTTCCAGCTGGCCAATCAAGACGAGCGTTCGTTCCTGACCCAAAACAAGCTATTTAAATACCTTGGGCTGACCTGTGTGTAAAATTTTCCTGCAATATACAACGATATTCAATTATATTATAAATGTATTGGTATTATGTTATAAAATGTTGTAATTAATATAATGTCTTTCTCGTGATTTTAAAGGCTTTTTAATGAATTAGTGCTTGCTTTGTTGTGCCATTGTATGAATGTTACAAAACTGACCTTTTTGACCTGGTTATGACAGAAAAGCAGCCAGCAAGTATTCTCTTCAGGAATGTTGGAGAAGCATCCAGGGTGTAGCTCAAGTAGTTTGATTGAATGCCCAGAGTGACTTTTTTATGCAACATATGTCACAGTAATATGCATGTAATATACATGCATAGTCCTTAGAGAACAAATGAAATGAATACATAAATATAAAATATAAATAAAAATGTAAATTTAAAATTACAAATACATTTCTTCTATAACCATTTTTTAGCATTTGGTATTCCCTCACACCTAATTTATTTTTCTTTCCTGCCAGTTTGTAGTGTTTGTATGTGCAAATGTTCTCTTTTTCTCAGTATTTTTTTTTCAATTAATATTATTATTTATCTTGGTGCAAGCATACATAATTGCATTTTGTGACTGATTCGGAGAGTAAGAAATACTTTTTTCTGATCTTGATATCTGTGTTATTGAGTTATTGTCTGATTTATTGATCTCTCTCAATAACAACCAATAAACTAACAATATTCCAAAAAAATCACAAAAGCAGAGTGTGAAGAGCTGTTTGCTAGGCGATTGCTAAATGAATGAAAAAATAGATGGTTTTAAAAGTGCACCAAGTTTTATCCCAAGCGTCTGTGGTTGCACAGGATTCATAATGATGTCAATATCGCTGAAATGGTTAAACCCTTCTTTTATTGATGAAGGTTTAAGATGAAGAGTGACTATTTTAAAGCTCAAACATCATTTTGATTTTGGTTAATATTATTTCCCCATGCATGTATTAATTTTAGTGCTGTAAAACGATTAATCGCGATTAATCGCATCCAAAATAAAAGTTTTTGTTTACATAATATATGTGTGTGTGCTGTGTATATTTATTATGTATATATAAATACACACACATGCATGTATATATTTCAGAAAAATATATTTATTTATAAATTTTATGAATATAAATATAGACACGTAAATACATGTAAATATTTTCAAAATATATACTGTATGTGTGTGTATTTATGTATACATAATAAAAATACACAAAACACACACATATATTATGCAAACAAAAACTTTTATTTTGTATGCGATTAATCGGTTGACAGCACGAATTAATTTGAATAAATAAGATTCAAGATTCAAGATTTTTATTTGTCAGATACACAGTTACACAGAGTATAACCAGCAGTGAAATGTTAGTCAGGTCTGCTCCATGGACAGTGCAATTATATGCAAACCAAACACAAGAATATACATAAATATAAAAGGTAAAAAATAAATGAAGTAGAAATAAAAAATAAAATACAAAATAAAATGTGCAAAAAAATAAGTGTGCAGGACAGTATACTGTAGACCATAATAAATAATATGAGAAGGAATGTGCAATAGAATGTGCAAACAGGTTGAACAGGTTATTTACATAGCAGCAATATGCATGGTATTATTAGTGATTATTAAGTGGCATCATGTTGATGTTATGAGACCGAGTTTGAGTTGAGGAGCCTGATGGCCTGGGGGAAGAAGCTCCTCCTAAGTCTCTCAGTTTTTGCCATCAGGCTACGGAACTGCTTACCAGATGGTAGCAAGGTGAAGAAACGGTTACCAGGGTGATTTGAGTCCTTGATGATTTTGACAGCTCTGCTCTTGCAGCGTTTGAGGTAGATGTCCTGCAAAGAGGGGAGAGCAGACCCTGAGATGCGCTCAGCTAAGCGCACAACTCTCTGCAGAGCTTTGCAGTCTTGACTGGAGCTGTTTCCATACCACACTGAGATACACTGAGTCAATACACTTTCTATGGTCCCTGAATAGAAAGTTTTCAGGATTGCTGGTGAGACCCTGAATTTCCTCAGCTGTCGCAGATGGTACAGTCTTTGCCTGGCTTTCTTGACCTGTGTTTGGATGTGTGCAGTCCAAGTCAGGTTCTCAGAGATGTTTACACCCAGGTACTTGAAGCTGCTCACCCTCTCCACAGGGGTCCCACTGATCATAAGAGGAGTGTAGGGCCGCTGCTGGCTCTTCCTGAAGTCCACAAACAACTCTTTAGTCTTGCTCACATTCAGAGAGAGACAGTTGTCCTGGCACCATGATGTAAGTCTCTCTACCTCATCCAAGTATGCGGTCTCATCATTGTTGGAGATGAGGCCCAGAACCACAGTATCATCAGCGAATTTGATAATAGATGTGGAGCTGTGAGAGGACACGCAGTCGTGTGTGTAGAGAGAGTAGAGCAGGGGACTCAGGACACAGCCCTGTGGGGCTCCTACGTTCAGGGTGATGGAGTTTGAGGTGAACTGGCCAACTTTCACCACTTGAGGTCTGCCGGTGAGGAAGTCTTGAATCCAGTCACAGAGTGAAGAGTTTAGGCCGAGGTCTAAATAAAGCTGAATATCCATCCATTTTCCTCTTAGAAATGCAGATACAACACATATAATAAATAAGTTGATTGAATCACTTTAATTAAATTTATATACTGTATTTTAAAGTTCAAATGCAAAATAAATAGTTACAGCAACCTTCATTTGTTTTACATGGTATGGCACAATTCAAATAAGTAATCTCATATTTCACAAATAAATGTTTTGATAATTTAGTCTTTTGTTTACACTACTGATCCCAAGTTTGTAATAATTAATATTTTAACATATTTATATGCTCACAGAGGCTGCATTTATTTGATACAGTAATATTGTAAAATACAGTATTATATAATTTAAAAGAACTTAAAAGGATTTAAAAGAGATTTCCATTTGAATATATTTTAAATGTAATATTTCTAAAGCAAAGCTGAATTTTCAGCATCATTACTCCAGACTTCAGTGTCACATGATCCTTTAGAAATCATTCAGATATGCTGATTTGCTGCTCAACAAATATTTCTTCTTATTATTAATGTAGAAATCAGTTGTGCTGCTTAATATTTTTGTGGAAACTATGATATATCATTCAAAGGTTTGAGTTAAGTTAGTTAAGGAAATAAAGTAAGAATGCATTAAATTGACAGTAAAGACATTTAGAACGCTACAAAAGATTATATTTCAAATAAATCCTGTTTTTAACTTTCTATTCATCAAAGAATATTGAGAAAACATATTTCACAGTTTCCACATAATTATTAACCCATTTAAACCATTATCATTAATTGAAAATAACCGAGCACCAAATAAGCATTACAGAAACAAATTATTTAAAATAATAATAATAATTCACAATATGACTGCTTTTACCATATTTTTGATCAAATAAATGCAGCCGTAGCGAGCATAACAGACTTCTTTCAAAAACATTAAAAAATCCTAATAATTCCAGACATTTGATTGGTAGTATGCAGTGTGACCAAATTAGGCTGATAATTCATTTTATGTCTTAAATAGAAATTATTGTATCAAGTTTAATGAATTAATAATAACGAAACGTATTTGTTAATATTCACTACTCGCATTGCATATCCATATCCATTACATAATCCATAATATGTTAATTTAAAATCCAGACTAAATCTCTGCAGCTTTAGTATATAATGTGTTTGAGACGTCCCAGTGGAAGTGAGTACAAGTGGAACGAGTACAAGATTCCATCAGAGGGAAGGGCCTGTGTTTGCTTGTGAAGGGCCGTGTGCAGGGCCTTGGGTCCGTCAGCAGGAATCTTCCCAAGGCCCTGGGCTGCGCGCCAAGCCTTTTACCAAATAATAGCATCTATTACTCCTAAGAAGGAAACAAAACCTAAACTTGCAAGAAGATGAAAGAGGTTTTGTGTTGTTTGAGTGCTTGCTTCTAGTGTGATCTACTGGTCAAAAGAAACAGGACATGTTACATAATACTTACAAGATGAATTTAATGTCACGTGTCCTTTAAATGTTGTGAAAAGCGGAACAGTGCTGTCGTTAAGCGAAGCAAGCTGTTGCTGCATACTGATAGTATTCCACGTCTCTGCAAGGTGGTTTTGTACTTGTAGTGTAATGATCTGCAGGTATGAAATGGGGCTGTTGCTTAGTGCCGGTCCAAATAAGGGGATCAACTGGGCCAGCTGTGAAAGAACAAGAACGGTGATGTCAGAATAAATCCAAATGCGCTCTCAAACTTTTTGTTTTTTGCCAAACTTTGCATTCTTTGGGATTCTGAGCGAATGAATGGCCCACTTCGTCATGGTAACACACTGTACACAAACAAAAATGAAAGAACAAGATGCACACTGTGATTAGTACTGAGTTTCAGTGCATAAACAAAAAACTATTCTTCAGGGTATTTTAGTCACTCACAGAGAGAGAGAGAGCACATATTTCCAAATGATAAATCAATAAACATGCAGGTGTAAACTGCAAAAAAACGGAAATGACTTTACATGCTATGGAAAGTTCCACAGTCTTATTCCACTCACAGTACTGTTTCACAGTTTCCACTAAATTATTAAGCAGCAAAAACTGTTTCCAACACTGATGATACAAAATATTAATAATTGGTAATAACTGAGCACCAAATCAGCATTTTTAATAAGAAAGATAAATATTCTATGGTAAATCTTGCAAAAACATCCAGTTCATATTTCACCCTAAAGTCCAAAATGAATAAATAAATAAATATTATATTTAAAAACTGCATAATCAGCATATATATATATATATTAGTGCTGTCAAACGATTAATCGCGATTAATTGCATCCAAAATAAAAGTTTTGTTTGCATAATATGTGTTCTGTGTATATTTATTATGTATATATAAATACACACACATACAGTATATATTTTGAAAATATTTACATGTATTTACATGACTATATTTACATTTCATATCATTTATATTATAAATATATTAATAACCTATTTTTCTGAAATATATACATGCATGTGTGTGTATTTATATATACATAATAAATACAAACAGTGTACACATACATATATTATGTAAACAGAAACTTTTATTTTGGATGCGATTAATCACGATTAATCATTTGACAGCACTAATATATGTGTGTATTATTTACTTTATTTAGTAAATAAGGTTTTACATATAGTATTGTATTGTATTCATGAGTATCGTCATTAAAATTTAGAATTAATTAATAGTGGGAAAAAATGCAAATGTATTACGGTAATGACAGTTTGGTTATTAGTTTACTTGCGAAAAAAGTACAACAACAAAAGGGAAAAAAGGCTTAATTGTAAAATATAACTGCTTACATTTTTTTCTAAATTGTGAGATATGTGATGCTGGTCAAATATCAAGTGTGACACATATCATTTGGAGAGCCCTTTTAAACCGTGTCTATTTATAGAATACATTTTCCAAACTCTTGCGACCCTAAAGAGGATCTGTGGTTTGGAGAAAGGATGGATAGATGGATGGATTTTTTCCAGGCTTACTCCTGCAAGCATAATCATAAGTTTTTCATGGCCTCAGTTTAGCAAAGACCTGAAAGTACACTGCTTTCAGACTGTGGTTACAGCTATTCTCAAGTGCTCTGTGGACACAATAGCACAGTCACAAGCAGATATGCTTCTGAAATGGGATCAATATTTATGAGCGGGTTACTATGTAAATAGATTCAGCAAACAATTGAAGAGGAAAAAAGGCTTTTGTGTTTGTCTATGCTGTTTCCTGGATCCGCGTGTTCTCTAATCAGTTCAGCTGTCAGAGTTGGCAAGATTTCTGCTTGCACTATAAGTTTGATGCATGGCTCCCAGTGAATATCAGAGCGGTCCAGTACTGAACACAACAGAACAGTGAATTAGAATATTAGAGTATTAAAGATTTAAGATTAGTATTAAAGATAGAAAACTGCCATCCTGATTGTGTGCTGTGGGTGGTTGGTATGTGACGTTATGTATATTAAAATTTACATGCATTTTGCAACATAAATTTAGGTTATTAACACCATAAACCCATTTCTTTGACTAATCTAGCAACATTTGTGAGCTCCAACCTTAATTAGATTAAGTAATAGGAGCACTGTGGCATCCGAATTCATTGATGCATTGCTCGAAAAAATCCCGTATCTGCAGACAACACTTAAATTGTTAAGGTTCCAGAGAATCACTGTAGTTTCTCACAGTGTTTTAACACACAAGGCCTTTGTTTTCCACAAGCTCAAAGCAAAGAGACCAGAAAGAGGTCTTCATTTCTTCAGATCTTGTAACAGCGCCCTCTTCTGTTATTTCTGACATTAGCAGTACATTTCATGTTTTTTTTTTCATATTAGTTTTTTTTAGAATTACTACTGATCTGTACCAGACGAATATAGTATGAAATATGTTATCAAAGTTTTGAGACACACAAACTAAAGAACATTACGAACAATTAAACCACAAGCGTAACTCCCCTATAAATGTTAAATCTGAATATGTATGATTATATATATATATATATATATATATATATATATAAACTCTAAAAAATTTCAGGACCACTCAATTAAAATTGTGTAGAAATACCAGATTTGGGGCAGAATTCAGAATGCAGAATTCTTATTTTGAGATGACCATAAGCCATTATTTATTGAAATGTGAAAGTCAAGCCATCATAATAAATAATTAGTTTCCAAAGCTAAAAATCCTGCTAATACTTTTCCTTGCCCAGTGACATTACACATACATAGCATGTAAAACACAAGATCAATTGGAATCGTGAAACTATAAGACCTCTTCAGCAAACATAAAAAAAAAAAACCCTAAACAAATGGAGAATTCCTCTCACGTCTTTCCACTCAACGTTTTCACTTCATCATATTAGCTCATGACAAGCTCACAGAAGCATCAAGCTGGTCAGTAATGGAGAAAACGTCCCACGCATTACCGCCGCCTGATACAGATCACGCGTTTAGCCTGAGACCACACTGCTGTTCGCCTTCACCAAACATCTGGCAGACAAGCTACCTTTTTTGCATCTTGCATCAAAAAAGGAAAACTAAAACATAAGCCGCGTCGTGCGGAATCGAAAACATGCGGTTGCTTACTTAGTCTCTAACAGGTTTGACAAGTATAATCCCTCTTATCACACTTCACAGTCTCTTTATAATGACATACAGTACGGGCCGGGGTGTGTCACAATTCTGTCTTCACTTTGTGCATGAGGTCCTTCTGGTCGATCATTTCCAGTTGTCTGTTCCACCGGTGGTAGGCCAGCAGTGCTATATTCTTAGCTGCCACCGAGCTCATCTCCATCGCACTCCCAGCCCATTCGATTCCATTCAGGAAGTACAAGTTTTCGTGCAGCACCACCGGTGGCAAGCCCTGGGTGCTTCCGTAGTGAGGGTACGCCAACCAGTCTGTGACCTGCACGGAGTAGTAGGACTTAAAAAGCGTCTTCAGTTCGCTCTTCTCCAGGGGTTTTGGGGAAAAGACCTTGTAGACGCCAGCCTCTTGAGGCTGCTTTCGGCGGAAGCCGGAGGATATATTGACCGGACAGACGCTGGCGGCGCTGTTGAAGAAAAGTTCGGGAGTGTCTGTGGTCAGGATGCTGGAAAATGGGAAGAGCTTTGGGTCGGGGAAGCCGAAGTAAGAGCAGTTTAGGTAGCCGTGGATGATGGAGGCCACAGTTTGGTGATAGGAGCCCGCTATTTCTGGAAGTTGCGGCTCAAAGCCGTGGAATGAGATGCCCGAGTTGATGTTTAGCTGGAGAGGCGTTGCTACTACTACAATGTCATAGAGCTCTGATGACTTTTCATTTTGAGAGTCGTAGGTGAGCTCATATTGGTGGTAATCTCCTGAGGAAAAAAAAAATTTACATTAATTGCTCATTCTGCTTTTTTTATAACATAAATGTGAAGTATATTACTATATCAATCGTTTTAAGGTACTCGCAGCACTGTTGGCAGCAAAGCAACTCAAAGTCATTCACTGTCAATAAGATTTGGTGATTTTTAACTATTAATTTATTCAAAAATACAATAAAATGATGTGATACTATCCCCATTATGATAAACATGGTTTATTTTCTAAATTAAGATCAATTTGGGGGTCGTTTGGTGTTGTGTAACATTGTCAAAATTTCTGAGTGATACAACTACAAAAAAGGAAATAATATACAGTTGTAAAATGTCAAACTTCATGATATTTATGAATTAATAATTTATATAATTCTATTAGAAAATATGTTTACATTCACAGGTCTAAAGAAAATAACATATCACTTTCTTCTTGGTGGTTATTAAATTTTCATTAAAATGTCATAAAAGATTTTCAAAACTATGTGAAACCAACATGAAAACAAAGAGTACATTTCTAAGAACTTAGCATATGTATTTTGAACTAGCTTCTTAAAGGAATAGTTCACTCAAAAAAGAAAATTTGCTGAAAAGGCCATCCGAGATGTAGATGAGTTTGTTTCTTCATCAGAACGGATTTGAAGGATTTTAGCATTCCATCACTTGCTGACCAATTGATCCTCTGCAGTGAATGGGTGCCGTCAGAATGAGAGTCCAAACAGCTGATGAAGACATCACAAATAATCCATAAGTAATCTACACCGCTCCAATCAATCTGTGTGATTGTAAGAAACAAATCCATCTTTAAGGCATTTTGACTTTTAACTTCTGGCTCAAATCCATAATAAAGCTTCCTCCAGTGAAAACGTCCATCCCCTGTCCTCTCACATCAAAATCTACCAACATATTTGTTTAGAGCAGTTTTAGACTGTTTTCACTTGTAAGCAGTGCATATTGCTCTCCTGATTCAGACAAGTTGTCTTTTTCACTGGAGAAAGCAATATTATGGACAGAGGACTCGTATTTTAGCTGGAAGCAACGTTTCTTACAAACATGCAGCTTTTCTCTACACAAGATGTTAACTGATGTACTGGAGTCGATTACTTGTGATGTTTTATCAGCTGTTTGGACTCTCGTTCTGACGGCACCCATTCACTGCAGAGGATCCATTGGTGAGCAAGTGATGTGATGCTAAATTAGAAATCTGTTCTGAAGAAGAAACAAACTAATGTACATCTAGGATGGCCTTTTCTGAAAACTTTGATTTCTGGGTGAACGGTTGCTTTAAAAGATTGTTCCTATTCTTTACAGCTGGACACTCTTATTCGTCACTGACCCATAAGCGACAGAGACCATTGGGACAAAGTGACATTCTGTGGCTACTATGACGTGGGAAGAAGAGAAGATTTGTTAGAGATACTGCAGAAAACCAGGAAAGCCTATTAGCCACGAACAGTATTAAGAGGTCCAGATGATCACAGTTTAACTTAAGTTTAAACTTTTTTTTTTTTTTTTTTAAGTTAAGTTTTCACAACGTTTTAGGGTTTTTTAACTGATGGTTATGTAGAATACCTGTTGATCGGAGGGTAATGTTTGTAACTGGACTTTGGATGAGATTAGCTTTTGCTAGTTTAAGCAGTCCTGAGCAAACCAGCTTGTTTCCTCCTTCCACAGCCCAGAGATTGGCCTGTGCCCCAGCTAGAGACACAGCACCTGTCAAAGAGAAGCAGACGACTCAGAACAGACATGAAAGCGGGTGGTGAGACGACAACTAAGATGGTTATACTATGTATAGATAATTGGTTGTACTATGCATAGATAATTATATACTATGTACTTTGCTTCAGTATAATTCGGAACTTTCTCCTCTCCTTGTAGCCTCACAAGATAAATAAAGGTGTCAAATCATGAAAACTTCTTTCTTTTTTTCTCTTTAAATGTCTTTCTTTTCTTTTTAAAAGTGTCCAAAACACATTAATTGAAACCAATCAATAAAACATTCAGTTGTTTTTTAATTATTAAAAAAATGCACAAACAGTCCCAAAATTCTTAATTAAAGGGATAGTTCACTTTTAAATTAAAATTTGGTATCTATCAGCTTACCCCAAGGGCATCCAAGATGTAGGTGTCTTTTTTTCTTCAGTAGATCCAATTTTGATATTTTTAGGTCAAACCGTTCTAGTCTGTCAGTCATATAATGGCAGGTATAGGTCACTGTCTCTATAAGAGGGAAAAAGAACAGAGAAGTCCAAATTAAACAATTCCCCATCGTAACTACACATTGATGGCCTAAGACACGAAACGAGCGGTTTGTGTGAGAAAACGAACCGTAT
>JAFVLL020009613.1:0-13293 GCA_021397915.2 Tor tambroides | reverse complement strand
TTTTTTTGAGAAAGTAAAAAATGCACAAAGTGCAGTGTGTGTGTGTGTTTAGATTAGTCATTGGGGTTAATAGAATAGAACCATCACAGATAATTCTAATGGTTTCCACTACAAATACCATTACAAAACCCATCAACTTTTAACTATTAAAACCAAATGGTTTTCTGTAGTGTGTTTTGGGACATGTTCCATTAGGATTTATTGGTTTTAACAAGCCACCAATAGAAGGTGACCAATTACCAGTAGAGACCCACAGGGTCCATTACTGTTTCCATTAAAACCAATACAAGTCCCATTATAACCAGCAGAAACATTACAAATTTTGTGATGGTATTCACCATTTGTCTGAATACATGTCATTAACTAACTGCATGGTGCATTTCTGCCATAGGCACCACTGATAAACTACTCCTAAATATAATGTAAAAACTTGAATTTATGTATCGTGAATACTAATAAATGTGAATTGAATTGAACTGTGAATACTTATCTTCTGTCCATTTGTCTGCACCCAGTCAGTTTTCAGTCTCATCTGTGCTGTTTCTGCAACAGAAAGAAACAGAAAGTTATTTCCTGAGTTCAGTCACACCAGTTGAACCATCTTCTGCTCCTGTTTGCTTCACTGTGTCTTCCCAACACTTGCCAATAAACCTGTGCTGTTGTGATGTATGTGTGATCTTGTGACGAGGATAGAGGACAGATATGTGAAAGTGTGAAGTGACGAGAGGTCAAGTATGGTGACCCATATTCGGACTTTGTGCTCTGCATTTAACCCATCCAAGTGCACACACACTGTGAACATTATTACACACACAAAAAAATCTTATGTGCCAGTAAAGCAGTGGAAATACTAGTATAACAAACAAAAACAAGCAAACACACATCTCCAGAATGAGAACTCTGTGTTAGAAGCAGATGAACTCAGGCACGGATCCCTATGAGAACGGGGCGAAAGAGACAAAACACAAAGAAAACATGATAAGGTCTTTATTTATTGAGAACATAGTTTATTCCAAAGTTCTTCCGTAGTAAAAAGTATACATTTATTTCATACTAAGTATAGTTCAAAACTATTAACATATTTACTGACATGTCCCTCGAGACTTACTGTTACAAAAATACTAATTCAACTTTATTTGGAGTACTATTTGTGCACAGTTCATATTTATTAATATTAGGCCCGAGGCTAAAATGAGTTTCAGTGTCACTATTGATGAGGATTGTACAATCTTTGAATAATATCGCTCTTTAAATGTGAGAGATTTAAAGTGTACCTGAAGTATACTTGCAATAGTTCCACTTTAGCACAATCAAATATACTTCAGTATATCTTTAGTTGGACCTCAGCACTACTTCTGCACAATTAAGTACAAAACAAAACTACTTTCTAATAAAGACCTGTGAAGCTTATTTGGACTTTACAGAAGTACCTTTAAACTACAGTATCCTGAGTATAAATATAATATTACATATTTAAGATCATCATGATGTCACTGGGGTACTTTTATATCAGCGTCATTTATTCAAACATGAAAAACTATAAAGAGCAAATGCAGAAGACCTGTCAGTTTTGTAGTGGTCTCTTTTATTAAGAGCTAGAAATATATAACTTAGCCAAACCAAAAACAGTAAGCCATTGCTAAAATGAGTCACTTTTCTGTCTTACCTGCTGTGTTCTTCCTGACAGGAGATGTCTTGGTCTCGGTCTCGGTCTCGTTAGTCAGCTGCCGCAGGAACACCCTCATGCGTCTGCGCAGGTGCTCAGTCTCTTGCTGGGAGGACCTCGGATATGAGCCAGAGTCATAGCATCTCCTTCTCATCATGGCAGGGCGGCGGTGACGCACAGCGATGGGCTGCTGTGGCTGAATGCGGCAGGCCGAACCTCGACATGCAGTAACGGCCAAATGAAAAAACTCGAGCACCAAGAGCATGAGGGAAAGACAGGAAACACTAAGCATCATCCACAGGAGAACAGTCTTCTCTGTGGGATGTGACACAGAGCAATCAACACTGCTTGGGCAAGGGCTGTGATGGCACAAATAATAACCTATGAGGCCGCGACCTCAGCACCATAGAGCTTGTACTGTCCGACAAGAAACATCAAGTCCAAAATGAAACGTGCCATGAGCTGCAGCATGTATGCTTTCATGTGCCCATCCCAGATTATCCCGTAGTGCTAGATCCAGAGCTTGTCATCCTCCTTGTGAAGATAATAAAAGAACTGGAACAAAACAGAGGGTGTTGCTGTAAGGACGATCTGAAGAACCCAATACAATATTTGAGAGAACGGTGAAAACCAATTGTAGCACGCGGTCTGGCAAGCTGAATCTCCAGTGTTACATATGAAGTTGCTGTCCATGTCAGCATATGGAGTGGAGTGGTTTTCATTTGGCTTCAAGGTCCAGCCCATGGTGCTTCAATAAGAAGGAAATAAATATTAGTCATTTGAAACAGCAACAAAAACAGGCTTTAAAAATAAATTAATACATGACATCCAATGACAAATATGAAACATCACACATGCAATCTGCAAATGAGAGTTACACCATGAAGATCTATGCTAGATACTGTCAGATGATAGATAGATAGATATACAGAGAGATTTTCACACACGCAACTTTCATCTCTCTCTCTTTCAAAATGGCCATATTTGGAAAAAAAAAAAGTCAATCAGTTTCCATCAGTGGATACAGCTGTCGGTCATTTAACGTTTCCATCGTAAAACAGTTGACTAAAATTAAATGATTTGCACAGGTCCGGCGTCAAGGGGGGGCTTAGCCCCTTTATGATGTTCTGAAGCCACCCTGCAATGATCTGAATGACCCGCCCTGGGAATGCGATTTTAAATGAGGAAAGCAATCTAAACAAACGCAATTTCAACCGAGGGGTTTCCTCGGATCTGATTTGTGCCACATCAGATTCAGTTTGACCCCCTCCAACCCCTTGAACCGAGTCGATTACCATGATCGTGTATTTAGATAGAACATCACTAATAAATTCAAACGTGTTCTCGCACTTTGTCTGGTGCTTAGCCAGAGACGCGTTCAGTGCTTTTCATAGCCTATATCACAATAATTCAATGTTTAAACCACAACAATTATTTTAGGTTTCAGACATTTAAGGGTCTGTGGAAGAAAATTCATTTTATGTTGACTTTCATAGTAAGTAGATTTTTCATATGTTTACGAGAATATGTAGTGCAAAACCTTTTTTTGGTATGGCTGTGTAGAAAGAAATGGGTCTGGGGCCTTTAGCCTAGGATGAATGGGTGACAAGGGGGTCTTGGGCTGCGAGCCAGATGAGCGGGGGACAGAGGAGATCTGTTCGTGACCTGAAAGGTTATTCAGGCCCTAAAATATAAGGGAAATGGGCCGTGGAGGCATGATATAGTAGTGTTATGTTTTTTCTCACCATGTATGGAAAAATACAGCTGTAGAGAACGTGTGAGCTTTTGACCTTGAGTGCCTAGAGTGCAGATATAAGGTGGAGGAGCACCCTCCCCGTTTGTCGCACTCTGCAGCAACTTGTGGTTCTGTATGACTGTCTGACCTTCTTTGCAAAGAATAAAACTTTTTAATAACTAAGAGTGAGTTTGTCTCTTATGCTGATGAGACTCAATTAAAATTGCCCAGGCAGGGTCATTCTAAGGAAATGTCTATTTTTCTGTCCCTAGCTTTTATAGAAATATTAGACTTGAAAAACACTTTAGTTTAGGGTTACAATTTCTTTATCATTTAAAATAAAACGATACGTTATTTGAACAATTACACCTTAAGACATCAGTGTCACAAAACTGCTCGTCCCCACAGCCATGTACAGCAGGAAAGTGCTTTATTTTGAGGACAAAAACAGGGTTTTCTACCATTTAAATATTCATAACTATCAAATATATGATGTAAATGACATAAAAAAACGAAATGCTGAATAAATATTATAAAATATACAATGAAAGTAGTGGTCCCCTGGAGTTGTGTCGCTGGTGTTACCGTTTAACAAAAATCATTTATTTTGAAATAAAAATCACACTGATGACATCACTTGACTTCCTTCTTCCTATTTCCTGAAGATCTATGAAGAAAGGCCCATGATAAGTCCACTGTCTCTTTTCAGTTATCAGAAATCTTCTCATTTATCTCATGATTTCATATGAAGCTTTTAGTTGAAGTCACTGGTATGACCTTAGGGATACTTAATTTAGTGAGTATGCCATGATTGACAACATGTGGCTTGATACCTTGCAGCAGACATTTTGTAAAATGCATTTTTCATGAAAATTGTCACTGGTGTTACTGTCACTAGTGTCACCTTTTGAGGGTAACACCAGTGACTCCCATTTCTAGATAAGCTAAATTCAGACCTATTCATTTAGGTCTTTTGCATAAAATAGCACCAAGATTTTGTGATTCTCACTTTTCTTTATCATTGTTAATCCTCCTTTGGTCAGGTGGGGCTAAATTGTGCAGCTGAGAAGCAGAGACTTTACAGACAGCGTCTTTGTTGTACATTTTAGTTGTTTTAGTTCAAATGTTTTTAATATGTTGTTTATGTTCTTTTACTAACTGCTTTCTGTAATTGCCAAATGTAACAATTTAGTCTCATCTACTTAATTATAGCTGAATAATAAGGATATTTGGTCTTATGTATGTCACTGGTGTTACTGTGTTTTTTTCTGTAACATTAAATAAAATGTGTCACATCACATGTGGCATGATATTAATTTTACATTCATTAAATTCTGCTACACTCAAGAGTTCAGATTTAAAGGATTGCCTCATTACTTGTTTATAACTGTTTTTTCAAATATTTTAATTGTTATAACAAATACATGGTTGCACAAATTAACTAACATCATTCAATTACACTTTTAACAAACCTGATTAAAATAAATAAAACAATCTCCTCATCTGTTGCATTATCATTATTTTCCTGTAACTCGGACTACACGTGGTGGGAAAAAAAAAAAAAAAAAAAAAAGAGAGAAATAGGGCCTAATATTTAATAAAAACTTTAATATTTCCAAAGAAGTAAGGTAACACCAGTGACAAAAAAAAGGTACATGTGGTCTTTAAATAAATTCACAAAAATTATTTTAAAAAATCATTAAGCTGTGTATTCAAAGTCAAAAGGTAATCTAATAATGTGTTCTAAATGTTTAAATTTTAGAAAAGGAAATACATTTTAAGACATCTTACCATACCAAAAGTGGACGTTTCTGTAGAATGACCCTTAAATTAATTACTGGCAAAAAGGACGTTAGTTAAACAGGGTTTCCAACTTTTAAGTTCAGCTTGGAGTGATTTTTTTTTTTTCTCGGGGGGGTTTCAATCTCGATTCAATATCAGTTCATTTGTATGTACTGTAAAAATAAGTGGATTAAAAACTTTTGTTGAATGCAGTTGAATGCCTTTTTTAATCACATTTTAAACGGTTTAAATTCAGTATTTGCTTGCATTCATTGTGTGTAATTATGCGAGTATTATTAAAAAAGGATGTAGGCCTAAGTTATTAAATTTTGAAATTTCTCATTTAAAAATCTAGTGTTTAATCATGTCTAAATATCCATCCATATTTTTTTTTTTAATTAAGCAAGAATGACCTGCAATATTCTAGATATATTTAGTAAAGAGCTATAGAGGTACCTAGTGGGTAAACAAGGGCATTACGGAATTTAAAACCCTTTTCTCTATTTTGACCTTAAATACTACACTAATTGTAATAGAAATATTAGAAAAAATATTTTAAGTCATTAATAGACCATAATTATTGCACAAATAGTATTTAGTACCAAAAGATCTCCTCAACATATGAAATAAATATTATTTAACTAAAAATATACAGCACTTATTTAACTGAAAAATAGTCAAGCAGCAAATGTCATCGACGTAATAATCAATGCATAATATGCTGCAATATTTACTAAAAATTGCTGCAAATACCAGTATAATGAAGCTGTCGTCTATCCTATTTAAACCCATTCAAATGTATCGTCAGCGCGGGCTTGTTTGAAGAGCTCGCACGTGATCGTCAGCTAGATCAAAGCTTTTCGCAACTCTTTTTTTCCATGGCTCTGACTTTAACTGAAGCGCTACATTTTACGATTTACGCCACATTTAGAGCGCCAAAACAGTATTTATTGTTAGAATTTCGTTCAAAATTTGAGAGCTGATACTTTGTTTCATATCGCAAGCAGGGTTGTCACTTTGACGTGAGATTTACATGGTAAGAGTGAGAGCGTGAGACGGAGTCTAAAAGCGTGAGAGTTGGCAACCTGGTTAAATGTATGGATTTGTGAGTTCGTTAAATAGCCTACACTGGTGTGTACACTGGTAAGGAAAGCTGCAATAAATTAAAATCTGACGACGCGTTTTATTGACATAAAGGTTGTGTAGTTAAAGTCCACTCTATTTCTTCTCCTATTTCGGGAGAATTTAGGCTACGTGATGTTAATCCAAAAATCCGATTCTCTGAATGAGCATTATAAAGTTTTTAAGGTCGTGTACCCTGGAGCCGGGACTGGATTTGCATCTTACCTTTCTGAAGCGTGCGCTCTGCCTCTGTGTCATCAAGCGGGCTGGCAGCAGCTGGCTATCACGGCTCAACCCACTACGTCACTCATACATAATTAACTTATTAATTCAAGCAAAGTTAACATCAAATTTCAGCAAATATACATGGATGTTCACATAACATGACCATAAACATTCACTGAAAAAAAAAAAAAATATATATATATATATATATAATGTATAATTTATAATTAACATCTCTTGGGGCAAATAGAAAACTAACACCAGACCAAAGATGAGTCACAGCTGTGGTCCAAATCTCCCTCTTGTACATTACAAAAAACTGCATTTGTTTTCAATGTCCATGAATTTTGATAAGAAAGCTTTACATAGGCAGATTTTGTGGAGTAGCCTATTTTTAAATTGTACCTCTTTAACTTTATTCAGTATGCAGAATTTTTCCAGTGAATATCAGCAATCTGCACATTCCAAAAACATTTTCCTCTAGGAGAGTTTTATGACTGGATTGAAAAATTTATCTCAGATTTTTGTTATTACAGGAATGAGAAAATAGTTTAATACCATCAACTATTAGCTCAGGAAGTTTCCTTTCGTGACTTCCAAATATTAGGTGACTTTTCAGTAAGTGTATTAACCCATTTGGGACGGCTTTATTCTGAAAAATATTTTCGATTTCCGGAGTGTGAGTGACCAGTGACGTAGTGGGTAGAGCCGTGATCGTCAACTGCTGCCAGCCTGCTTGACACAGATCAGAGGCACTTCAGAAAGGTAAGATGCAAATCCAGCCCCGCTATTGCAGGACACACGACCTGGGTGGGGTAGGGTTGCATCATTTGGGGTGTGGGTGAATGTGCTTGTCGTTTAAAAACTTTATAATGCTCATTCAGAGAATTGGATCTTTTGGAGGTGGGGGCGGGGTATCAAACAAAGTATCAGCTTTCAAATTTTGTACGTTTTAATACGAAATTCTAACAATAAATACTGTTTTGGCGCTCTAAATGTGGCGTAAATCATAAAATGTAGCGCTTCAGTTAAAGTCAGAGCCATGGAAAAAAAGAGTTGCGAAAAGCTTTGATCAAGTCGGCGCGGAAACAAAGTATCAGCTTTCAAATTTTGTACGTTTTAATGTAAATTTAACAATAATACTGTCGGCGCTCTAATGTATGAATCATAAATGTAGCTCAGTTAAAGTCAGAGCCATGGAAAAAAAAGAGTTGCGAAAAGCTTGATCAAGTCGGCGAAAACAAAGTATCAGCTTTCCAAATTTTGTAATGTTTTAATACGAAATTCTAACACAATACTGTTTTGCGCTCTAAATGTGGCGTAAATCGTAAATGTAGAGCTTCAGTTAAAGTCAGAGCCATGGAAAAAAGAGAGTTGCGAAAAGCTTTGATCTAGCTGGTACTCGACGATCACGTGCGTAGCTCTTCGCAAACAAGCCTGCGCTGACGATACATTTGAATGGCTTAAATAGGATAGACGACAGCTTCATTATACTGGTATTTGCAGCAATTTTTAGTAAATATTGCAGCATATTATGCATTGATTATTATTAAATATGACATTTGAAGGTTGACTATTTTTCAGTTAAATAAGTGTTGTATATTTTTAGTTAAGTAATATTTATTTCATATGTTGAGGAGATCTTTTGGTACTAAATACTATTTGTGCAATAATTATGGTCTATTAATGACTTAAAATATTTTTTTTCTAATATTTCTATTACAATTAGTGTAAATTAGAGTCATTTTGTGGTCAGGGAAAAAAAAACATTTTTACTTGTAATGCCCTGGTTTACCCACTAGTATGGAAGAATATTCCGGACTATTTTCAAAAGGAATCGCAAATTGTATTTTCAATTGCATTTTCCACATGTGGGCTCATAAATTGTGACAATCCAAATGCAATTGCAAATCTTGCATTACCGTTTGCGATATACTATAAATATAAAATATTATAATGGCAGTGCATCAAAATGCAGTGTCATCAGTTTGCCAAAAAGAACACAGAACGTTTTATGCACCATTTACACCTGGTAGGGAGCAGGTGTACATTTCTTTTGTACCAACTAATGCTTTGAAAATACGAACATATTCATGAATCCGAAAATTTAGGTCAGAACAACTTTATGAATGATTTACACAAAAATTCTTTCTGCTCCTGTTTCATGAATGAGGCCCAATGAATGCAAACAAATACTGAATTTAAATCAAGTTTAAAATGGTGCTAAAAAAAGGCATTCAACTGCATTAAACAAAATATTTTTATCCACTTATTTTTACAGTATGTACAAGGGCTGCAACAACTAATGGATAAAATCGATTATTATCGATTATGAAAATCATCGACAACGATTCTCATTGTCGATTAATTGGGTCTGCCCACAGTGCACGTCCAACTTCAGCGGTTGCTCAAATTACAACACGGAATAAAGCATTTCTATGGACAAAATGCATCTAAAAAAATAGTGGAGGAAACAGAATGAGATGCTGTGGGAGATGTACGTGACCCTAGCTGCTCAAAACATGAGAATTCTTTATTTTAAGCTTGCTAAGGACAGAATGGCTTTCCCTGTCAGGCGTTTTGATAGATGCGTGTGCGTCCTCAGCGCAAAAAACTTTCAGTTTACGGACATATCCTTATCTATAAATGTCACAAATTCGCGCGAGCATTTCCATTTTTGCATAAAGGTCCGTCCTGACAGTCTGTGTTAAGTTTAAAATACCGAATGAGCGCCGGTGCGACGGGCGCGTGCACGCGCGTCAGACGGAACACAGAGAGGGAGACAATTAATTCAGCGCAAAAATATCCATTGTGCTGAAATATGTGTTGTTGAAAGTTAATTTAACATTTAAAAGTCAACATGCAGTGCGAATATTTTATGAGAGTAGGAACTTTAAAGGGATAACAGTGTGAATTGTCTAAATATAAATATCAGAGGCTTCATAACCGCCTTTTACAGGATAAAGAAATGACAGAAAGGCGTGACTGTGATCAAAGTGAACACGTGTTCCTGCAGAACATTACTCTTACCTGTTGGTTAATGCAGTTTGTGTTTTTATTCGCTCTTTATTATTTTTAATTTTAACAGATTTAAACTATATTCAATATACAATGCTTAATAAATTTATTAAAACAAAGTTATGTAAGGTTTTTAAATAAATTATGTAAGGTTTGTGCCAGGCTGCTCTAAATTAACAGTACTGGTGATTACCAAATATGTTTTAGCTTTCTGTATTGGTTAGTCCTCCATGTGAAGCCTTAGTAACAGTAGGCTAATTCTAATGCTATAATGTAATTATTGCAGTTATCTATGAAAGAAAGGCAGAGCACTTTATAGTTTTTTTTTTCAGATACCCAATTACAGTCAAAAAGTACATAATGCAAGCAAGAATGCAAGCTGTTATGAGGCAATTTTTGTTATTATGTGAATAAATACTAATTAGTTTGTAATTTGCCCAATAAATGACAATAACATTTTTAGATTTAAACAATTTTTTTGACAGATTCCTAAAATATTTGTTTTCTCTTTAGGTGGGCTAATATATTGTTAAGTACTGTATGTTTTCATAGCATTCAGTTGGCAGGTTTGTTTGAAGGACATTGGGCAGAATGTGGAATAGTGTGTTTTTTTGTCAAAATAAAATTATTTTTAATCGATTAATCGAAAGAATAATCGGCCAACTAATCGATTATCAAAATAATCGTTAGTTGCAGCCCTAGTATGTACAAATGAATTGATATTGAATCGAGATCGAGGAAAAAAAATGTCACTCCAAGCTGAACTTAAAAGTTGGCAAGCCTGTTTAACTAACGTATTTTTAGTAATTAAATTAAGGGTCATTCTACAGAAACGTTCACTTTTCGTATGGCAAGATGTCTTAATGTATTTCTTTTTTTAACATAGCCTCATTGTTCATTGCGGGTCCCACCTTCTGAATGTTTGCCGTAACGAACACATCTTTCAGGTGCTGCGAAGTGTAAACTGTGTGAAGCAAGCGGCTGTAAGTACTCAAAGAAGTAGAGCTCCTAATGCAGGTGTGTGAGTTGTCGTCATCGATTTTGGAGTGATTGCAATGTATTCTAAATACAGACTTGTTCTGACGATCAGCGTCGTTTCTGGAAAGATCATTCACCGCTTTATAAAAGTGCGCGAGCGCCATTGATGGACCAAGGTCAAAAATTTGGACCCATTACTATTTTTAATGTTTATGAAAGAAATTTGTTATGCTCATCAAGCCTGCATTTATTTGATCAAAAATACACCACCCCCCCCCCCCCCCCCCCCGTAATATTCAGCAAGGATGTTAAATAGATAAAAAGTTTTAGTAAAACATTTATATTTTTTTATTTTTAAACATCTTTTTAATAATCAAAAAAATCCTAAAAAATATCACAAGTATCACAGGTTATAAAATAAACATTAAGCACTGTTGATAATAAATCAGCATGTCAGAATGAATTATGTAGGATCATGTGACACTGAAGACTGCAGTAATGGCTGATTAAAAATCAGCTTTGCATCAAAGAAATATATTTTTAAGTATAGCAAAATAGAAATAGAAAATAGATTCAAGTGCTTTTTATTGGGGACAGGGGGTCTCCAACATGAATTTTGCCAAGGGCCTCCTAATGTCTAGAACTGGCCCTGCTAGCTATTTTGCTAGTCAGCTCCCAGTGCGATGTCATTCATTGTACGCGCAAATTCAAAACATCGCGTCTGGGCGCGTCAACGGCGCTCGCACTCTTTTATAAAGTGGTGAATGATCTTTCCAGAAACGACGCTGATCGACAGAACAAGTCTGTATTTAGAATACATTGCAATCACTCCAAAATAGATGACAACAACTCACACACCTGCATTAGGAGCTCTACTTCTTTGAGTACTTACAGCCGCTTGCTTCACACAGTTCATAGCGTCTGAAGGATGTGTTCGTTACGCAAACATTCAGAAGCCAGGATCCACTGGGCTTCGTCTGTGTTTATAATACTCACTGAATTTACTGTCTTTGTCAGCTTGAAGCTTGGTCATCTCCTGTCTAATCCAGAACATCTTTCATCATGAGTGACTGGAGCACACTGGGAAGACTTCTTGACAAGGTCCAGGCGTACTCCACTGCAGGAGGCAAAGTCTGGCTCTCCATCCTCTTCATCTTCAGGATCCTGGTCTTGGGGACGGCGGTGGAGTCCGCCTGGGAAGATGAGCAGTCAGCATTCACGTGCAACACGCTGCAGCCTGGCTGCGAGAACGTGTGCTATGACAAGTCCTTCCCCATCTCCCATTTGCGCTTCTGGGTGCTGCAGATCATATTTGTGTGCATGCCGACCCTCTTGTACCTCAGCCATGTCGTGTTCCTCATGCACAAGGAGGAGAAATTGAATAAACAGGAGGAGATGTTAAGAAACCTCCAGAGCAAAGGAGCCAATGTGGATGTGTTCTTGGAGAAAATTGAAACAAGGAAGTTCAAGTACGGCCTGGAAGATCACGGGACGATCAAAATGAGAGGAGGGATATTTTACACATACATCATGAGCATCGTCTTGAAGTCCCTATTTGAAATTGCTTTCCTGTTGATTCAGTGGCACCTTTATGGATTCAAGCTGTCGCCCGTTTACGAGTGTCAAGGGTCACCTTGTCGACACACAGTCAACTGCTATCTGTCTCGTCCCACCGAGAAGACTGTGTTTATCATCTTTATGTTGGTCGTGTCACTCGTCTCTCTGGCCCTCAATGTCTTTGAGTTTTTTTATGTGATTTTCAAAAGGGTGAAGGATCGTTCCACCCAGCGCTCTCCATATTCTGAGGAAGTGGCTCTGGAGAAGGATCATCTGCAGCTCAAGGAGCTTGAACCTCGACCCAGTAGTCGAGCGAGCAGTTGGGCCCAGCGCGATGATCTTAACATCTAGCAGAAGCCTCAAACACAGCCCCCACGGACAAGTTCTACCTTTCACAAGTGGTGAATATTAAAAAAAAAAAAAAAAAACTGTGAAAAAGACACTGGTCACTGACATCCAAAGAATATTGGTCACTGACTTCTATAGAATATTGGTCACTGACATCCAAAGAATATTGGTCACTGACTTCTAAAGAATATTGGTCACTGACATCCAAAGAATATTGGTCACTGACATCCAAAGAATATTGGTCACTGACTTCTAAAGAATATCGTTTCAGCATTTATATTTATTTTATTTGTTTTTGGTGTTGTAACTCATGCCAAAATTTGTTTTTGTTTAACTTATGAGCTGTGATTGTGAAAATATTCATTTCACAGGTTTGATCTAAAATAAATGTTTAATACAGTATGGGTAGTTTATAGACTTTTTTTTTTTACATCAACATCAAGTTTTTAAGTTAAAATGTAAAATGAAAATTGTATTTCTTAAGTAAATAGGTCAGAAATTACTATCTATCTATCTATCTGTCTATCCATCCATCCATCCGTCCATCCGTCTATCCGTCTGTCTGTCTGTCTGTCTGTCTGTCTATCCATCCATCCATCCGAACATCCATCCGTCCATCTGTCTATCCGTCTGTCTGTCTGTCTATCCATCCATCCATCCATCCGAACGTCCATCCGTCTATCCGTCTGTCTGTCTGTCTATCCATCCATCCATCCGAACATCCGTCCGTCCATCCGTCTATCCGTCTATCCGTCTGTCTGTCTGTCTGTCTATCCATCCATCCATCCATCCGAACATCTGTCCGTCCATCCGTCTGTCTGTCTATCCATCCATCCATCCATCCGAACGTCCATCCGTCTAT
>JAFVLL020009611.1:73500-93964 GCA_021397915.2 Tor tambroides | reverse complement strand
TGATTTATTGACGAGTCTGCTGCGTTACGGCCAACTGAAAGCGCTGCTTCTCTGCCGCTCACTGCTCAGAACAGACGCCGAGAGAGGCGACACTGCGCCGGGAGAGTCAGACCTCGCGCTCGCGGGGCAGTTCTGGCGACTTCTTCCAACTGAACGATAGCTAAGGTTTTTTGAAAAAAGTCGCTAGGTTTGTCAGTATGCACCTGTTATGGGGGGAAAAAAGCCACCAAAGGGTCTGAAAGTTCCTAAATATTGTGCTAAAGTCGCACTCGTGTGTGTGAGACGCGGGAGCTGATGGAAGCAGGCGGTGGATATTGTTGCGGCCCGCCACAATTAAATCAATGTATGGGAAACACTGGAGATTGTCTGTGGGAGTGTTGACAGTTCTCGAGCATACAGAACGAGCAGCACGAAACGTGTAGGGCGAGGTGAGATTTTTTTCACTAGTTAATCAATCGCAGATTTTTTCATTATCTCGGCCGGATTTTAAAAAAAAGTGTAAGCGATAATAGTAATAAAAACAAAAATGTGTCACCAAATATACTCGGGCGGCCGTTAATATACCTGGGCGGGCCGCCCAGGTAAAGTCTATGTGTGGGAAACGCTGCATATTATAAATTCATTTATTTGTATAATTTAATACATATAATACACTTGTTCATTCAAATTTTACTTTTTAATTTTTTTTTAAATTAATTAAAAAATAAAATTGTAAAATAAATTTTATTTTTTACATTTTATTTTTTAATTAATAATTTAGTGTGTATATGTATACACACACACACATACGTATGTGTAAATAATGTAGATAAGTGTATGTAAAAATATATATGTATGTATGTAAAAAATGTATGTATGTAAATATTTAATTTGTTTCTCCTAACCCATCTCATTTATTCAGTTGAAATTTTTTTTTGTCACAAGTTGATGATGCTCGTCCTGCAGAAATTATTTACTTGTTTTATATGAATTATTTGCAGTTGCACAAGCCTACTGTCCCATCTCTGTTCGCTCCGCTCACAATTTTCTCATCCTCTTGGCTTGTTCAGCAAACATCAGTTGTGTCCCGTTGTGGCGGTGGAGCTCCTTGGCCGAGCTCTCGACCCAGTCGCATGTTCACATCCAGCTTGTGGATGCATTTATAGAAGCCACACGCGTCTAGCTGTTGAGCTCTTGCCTCTGGAGCCCAGCCAGACCAGTGGAGATGCGTGTTTGGGGTTAGCGGCATGTGTCTGTGTGCTCTTCTGTTTATTAGAAGATGCATTCGAGGGATTGCTGTACGCGTTTGCGGTCAGGGCTTTTACTTGCCGTTTGAGGTCAAAAAGGCAGCCTGAGAAATCGTTTCTCTGAAAGCGTTACGTCCCACTAGCCTGCTGAAATTCTTTCCAGCTAGTCGAGAAAAGACATCTGCTTAAGAAATCTCCCCTCCTTTTAGAGTTTCCCAACAAAAAGCCTTCACTCTTTCCACTTGATGCTGTCCGTTTAGCCTCTTTCAGATAGATCTGTGTTGTTGCTCTATGAGTAGGAATGGATAGATTTATTGAAGGACAGGAAACGAAAGAGATGTGATCATCATCATCGAGGGCACGGCCGCTGCTGATTGTTTTTATTTTCCATCTGGAGGGCGAGAAAGTCAAGCACTGGATGGAGATGTCCTGTTTCCTCCATTGGGTGAACTTGATTTCTTTCCCACTGTAATTGATCACAGATTGCAGCTGAACACCACAACCAGAACTGGGACATTGTTTCCACTTTACTCATAGGAAATGTAATGGATTTCCAATGTGCCAATCACACTTTATTGGTACTATTGTGGGTTGTTTAATTTCTGCAAATGCTATTTTGTAATGTCTTATTTAACTGTGATCTTGATGTGAAAGCTGCTTTTTTTTGCTAGATCTTTATTGATGAGCCAGTGGTGAATTTTAGCACTTTTTTTCCTAACTGTACTGCTCTTCATAGTCATGTATTAGACATCAGATATGTTCTGATTGGCTGTAGTTGACATTTACAAAAGTGCAGTCCAGTTGAGGCCGTGCATTTTAATATGTGACTGATTTGGTTCGTCAGTGGTTGAAGGATTGGTAGGGTTATTTCATCATGAGCTGAATATGTGTTTTTATGATATGATGTTTTTTTGTTTTTTTAAAGGAATGTATAAACAAACTGTGGTTGATAATTTTGTTTGCTTTGCCAGTGCCAATAGTTGAAAAATGTCCAATTAATTTGTTTAATCAGTTGTTTCAGATAGCAAAATGGTTCTTGGTCCAGTTCAGAGTATTTGCTGTGGCTCTGTTGATATCTGCAAGTCTTCATGAATTATCAGTGAGCCCATGACTGCCGTATTGGAACAACCACCTCAAACAATGTTGTGTGTGTGTGTGGCTGCAGGCTTGGAACAGGAGAGTTACTGTGACTCATCTCTGTCTTACATAAACACACACTCACAAGACACTGAGCCTGAAGCTCCTCAATGCTCTAGTGGGAGATGCTGCTATCCTGAATATCCTGAACTTCAAATTAAAGAATTAGAAATAGAATTATTCTTAGATATTTTTAAATATGCACACCACACATAAGTCCATCCATCCATCTGCACGTACGCGTGCGCGCACACACACACACACACACACACACACACATATATATATATATATATATATAAATAAAAATAAATAAAATTAAGTATGTGTGCTAGAATACTACATTCTGATTAATGCATGGTACATATTTACATATTTTTATCATTTTTTATGGAAATAACATTTTTTTAAGAACAGAACTTGTTTGTTCACAATTAAACGCCACAGAATAACTACTATTTGTTTTTTTTTTTATTCAGGGCCCCATGAAATCCATTTTATTTTTCCTTAAATTGTGTTTTCCATTTTATTTTGTCTGGATTTTGTGTTTTATTATTTCAGATTTATCAACAAAATGAAATTAATAAAATTGAACGATTTTAAAAGATTGATTAGCATTTTAATCTTTTAAAATGTAATCAATGGAAATATAATAATTTACAACTAAACATTTTTATTTGTTTGTCAAAGAAGATGCTGCAGAAATGTACACATTAAAACATGAATGAAAAAAATATCTTAGTGATATTCCTTACAAATAATAATATTAATATTATTATTAATTTGAGAAGTACTCTTTAGTATCCAATAGTAATATATTTCTGTATATTATATATACATATTTTAATGGATTATTGTGAAGATGTTTGAGTTTCTGTATGTATTTGATGGTAGTTTTCTCAAATGAAATGATGTAAAGCAGCTGAAGTGATTCTCGGAGCAGCTCTGGAGATGAAGTTTGTGTGTTCATGTCTCATATATTGAGATGCAGCATCACTTGTGTTTGAATTTGTGTAGTAGACAAAACTACAACACATGCAGACTTATTAGCCACATGTGCACTGACTGGCTGTCATCACATTTATTTCTGCTGTGTAAATGTGTGATAAGCTGCTATTTTAATCCATGCTGAGTAAAAATGTCTTGAGCTTATTTGTTGCAAATGTGCATATTTGATGCAAATGTGGATATTATACATATTAAATATGCTACACAAGTGTTAGTATGGTAGTATGCCAGTCCAAACATAACCTCTGTCTGTGTTACATGTGATATGCCACATTTATAAGGATTTTTGTGGGTCACCATTATGAACGTCCCTCGAGCGCTAACTTCCCCCATGTCTGCTGGAATGCTCTCCAACCGGTCGGCTTTGTTTCTTTGCACGAGTTACTGAGCCGATGCCATAGGGGCAGACGGCCGGAGGATCAAGTTCTGCTACTATTGTCCCGCCTGAGTTTCACTGCGTATGAAATTTTGAAAGCTCTTCGGATGGGTTTGGAGCTCTAAGGGACTTTGGAGTGTTTTATTTCAGAAGAGCCTGGAACTATCACATGACAAGCACTTGAACTTTGACCGCTGTTATAGGCGTGGATAGTGTCAGACTGTGTGGAGTGGACAGAACTGCACTGTTTTGATTTTGCACAAGCGACAAGGATCCAGCCATGTTATCAAGCTGCTAAAGAGAGCATGACCGCATGTTCTTCTGCAAAGCGCCTGAAAGAAAGCTATCAAGACCACAGACGTGGAAGTGAAGAGCGCCTGACATCTGCTCTGCTGATGGATGTCGCACTATAAAGTCTGCTTTTCCTACGCTTCAGGTAACAAGACTTTTCCAAAAAGTGGGATCGGCAGGCTATTAAAGGAATGACACAGTAAATGTGGGAAAAAATGCTTGAAATGTGAATTGTATCCAGCAGGAAGTTTTTATATGGGTATGTTGAGGCCTACTCATCATTTCTCTCTACGTGTTTTATAATTCACTCATCTGGATAACAGGTGTTTAATGTACGTGAACAGTGATTGCATGTAGATTTCAATTATTTTTTTAATGATTTAATGATTGTTTTTCTTGTTTTTATTAAAATCTTATTTGATTTTTTTGAAATTATTATTATTATTATTATTATTATTATATTAGTATTATTATAATTATTATATTTTATTTTGTATATTTTTTATTTTTATTTTATTATTATTTTATTTCATTTGACCTTTTATTATTTTATTTTATTTCATTTTATTTCATTTGATTATTAAATTTGGCTATTTTGTTTTTTATTGTTTTTTGTTTTTTATTTTATTATTTTATTTAATTTGACTTTAGTTTAGTTTAGCTCCACGAATGCATTTTCCTTTCCTCTCTTGATGTATTTCCTGTTCCAGCAGGAAGTTGGTGCAGGACACATTTTATAGTCCTTTCAAAAGAGCTCATCCTTCTCACTAGAATCTGCAGTCACAGGAAATCTGACAATGTTAAGGAAATTAAAAATTACATGGTTGGCAAATTTATTGAAAGCAATGCAATATTAAAAAGCGTTTTATTGGGGAAAATGTTGTGTAAAGTCTGCAATATGTTCCGTCCAAATGTATATTTATGCAAAGAGGCAAAGAATATCAAGACTCCATCATCATATATGGCCTGGATTGGTGTTTTGGAAAGTCTTTGTCATGTTTGGTCAGAATGTTTTCTTGGATGAGGGAGCATCATTATGCAGGTTTTTCTCTAGTTCCTCAGGGTTTATGGTTTGGATCAGGGTTTATGGTTTATCAGGTGGTTTGCTTCATTTCTCCAGACTTCATTCGGTTAGACTTATTTCAGAAGTCCCAGTGACAGAGAGCATTTCGTATTCTCTGTCTGCCTCGTTTCTCTCTAGAGCTCAAAGTCCACAGGTATCACTCCTGACCTTTTGAACCCACAGCTTATTTATGTCATTTAAGCGCAAGAAACTGTGGACTGACACAGCTGGAATCAGTCAACAGATATCTGTGTTTTGATTAATAGCATGTCTGAGATTAATAGCCTGGAATTTTGTGTCTTAATGAATTGTCGACTGCTGTTTTATTTTTATTGGCCATATCACAGTGCTGTATATTACGTAATGTAAATTACAAAGCCTGTCGGGGTTTGTTCACACAGCAACAGCTGCAATCACAATTACTAAAACTTTGAAATGAAAACTGAAAATATAAGAATAAACAAATTCAAAATATTCATAAAAATATTAATAGTATTACTAAAATTGAAAGAAAAATTCCTAAAAACTGAATACATTTAAAAATAATGACAAACACATACTAAAGAATTAAAATAAACTTCAGTATTATATGACTAATTTAATATATAATATAATTATAATAAAATATAATTTAAATACAGATATAAATTATTAAAAGCTAATTTAAAATATTAATAAAAACTAACAGTATCTAACTGAGAATTAAAATTGAAATGAAAATGGATAGAAACTGCATATATATACTTAAACTAATAAAAATTAAACTTAAAATTAAAATAAAAAAAGAAATCTAAAAACATTGTTATTTGAGTACATCTGTGATATTAAGAAGTTTTAATGTTAAAATCAAAAAAAGTAAATGAAACACAACCTGTATCACAAAGCCTCATGTCATGTCTCATGTGGTGTGCTAATAGTTTGGAGTTATAAAAGGGCAGTACTGTAAAAGATTAACAGTGCAAAGATGAATCGCTTGAGTGAGTCTGCTAGCAAATATTTGCAGCTAACTTTTCTCATGCATAGTGTCAGTAGATCCGTCCCGATCTCTCCATCGACCATTAACAATCTGTCTTTCTCTTCCAGTGTTGTTCCGGCACCACTGCCACTGGCTATTGATAAGGTAAGCTCTCACGACTGCCTTTTTCATGCAATATATATGAGCTTGTTTTTGTCCAAATTACACATTGGTCATGAATGAATGTTTTCCAGTTCATTATGTCCTTGTGTTTTTTGGATATCAAACAGCATGCAGCTTTGCCATGTTGTCTCAAAGCTGCTGTCTTATGAATGCCATTGATTTCCAAGTCCTAGCTTTGAATCAACACCTCGCATTACATGCCGCTATCTGAGGTTTGCATGCGGCTCTCTGTCAGGCTGTTATATGATGTATTTGTGAACAATCCTGGAGGTGGTCCAGATGAAGTTAGATAATGCAGTTATCCTCTCATGCCATCCTCCGTGTGGGATGCCTCTGTGGAGCTTTAACAGGGAACAATTGGGTTGTGTGGCGATTCATTCCCAGAACAGAGGTGTCTTTCTTTAGAAGTTTTAAATATGTACTCATGCTTAATTGCGTTAGTGTTTAAACAGAAATATAATAGCATTGTTCATTCTGTGCCTTTTGGTGCATCTAGAGTCCAATGCTATTACTGACACCATGCTGATCAGATCTTAGCAACACTAGACACGCCTGCATCCCAATTCACATACTGTCTGTATTATGTAATTCAGTGCATTACTAAAGTGATTTGTTTAAGGTAAGGTTGTTTGAAGCACACTACCGTTTAAAAGTTTCAGGCCAGGAAGATTTTTAAAGCTTTTATAAAAAGTCTCTTATGTTCACCAAGGCTGCATTTAATTAATAACAAATACATTTAAATTAATTCTAATTAAAAAGAAAGATGTTGCATGTGGAGATGCAGTGATTCAATGAACTGGCCTTGATATCCTTACATTTTGTTTTTGTTTTTTTTTCTATTTTTTGTATTATTTGATTAATAAGCAAATTTGATAGATATAGATAGATGGATATATTCAAAGAACTCACCTCTCACCTTGATATGTACTATATTAATAATCAGTAAATTAAAATAGAAGTAAAGAGCATATGCTGCATTTATTTGATTAAATGTAATACATTTTTATATTTTAAAATGTAATTTAAATATAATAGATTTGAATGTATTTTAAATATTTTAATAATGTATTTAAAAGTGTAATTTATTCCTTTGATGGCAAAGCTGAATTTTCAGCAGTCATTACTCCAGTCTTCAACTACTTTGATCAATTTAATGTGTCCTTTTTGAAAAAAAAAAAAGTATTAATTTTAGTCAAACAACAACAAAAATTGTTGAACAAAAACTTTTGAATGGTAGTATATGCATAGTTTTTCAACTAATATTGCTCAACTTTTTACACTATAAAAAGCAAGAATTTGTGACTCTGCTACAGCAGTTTTTAAATGTAGGAGCCTTAAAGTGAAGTAATAATGAATGTTTAGGAGAGTGTTTCGAATTCAGTCACAAGTTTTAACTCTGGCAGATGGATTAGGAAAAACAATTGGCGGATGACATCAGTCTGCAGAGTGATGACATCATCTGCATCTGTGATGATGACAAAAACACACGTGTAAATGATTACATCAGCGCTCTCAGAGTCTCTGTCTGTTCTAATCAAGGTGGTGTGGATGGACTGGCGTCCCCCTTAAACCCCATGAATGCAGATCTGTCAATGTCACGTCTGTTTCCAGATGCATATAGCACTTCTATATCTGACTGCAGCATCTGACCCTGTCAATATAAAAATACTCCTTCCGCCTTCTCTGCTGTGGGAGCGTCTCCTCATGTGGATTCAATAAATGTAACTAAACTTGAGTCACGATTTCATTATTTGGATCATTGTGGTTACAACTGCTAGGAATGAGGCAATTCAATTTAAGAGCTGCATATGAGGAACAAGGCCCCTATTCATTTAGACTGGGATCATCCAAGGTTATTTGCCAGTTTTCACCTTTTCAGAAGATGATGTTTCTTTTAGTGAGACTGAAAACTGCTTTTTACTTGCACTGCGCTGCTGATTCAGATACATCAAGGACAACGTGTGAAAAGATGCTCAGTAGATTCAAAGTGTATTATTGAGGCATGCGGATCTGTGATTGTAAGATGAATACACTGTGCACAGAGATTTCTCTTTTTCACTGTGTTTTTTTCTTTCTGTCATGCAGGTGTCCGCAAGTACACCCAGTATGTATTCTCAGGAACTGTTTCAGCTCTCCCAGTACCTGCAGGTATGGAGCAACACTGACCTCTACTGGCCATCTAAAGACATTAAGAGTCCAAATGCAAAGATTTTACACTTTGTTTGTCAATTCAATGAACCAAATAATGGTAAATTATATAAATGCAGCATTAATTCTTTGATTATATTTAATATATATTTACTATATATTATAATGTAATATAATATATATTGTATACTATATATTATTGTATACTATATATTGCATTTTACAATGTTTGTATATATATATATATATATATATATATATATATATATAGTGATAATTCAGTATATTACTGTTTTTTCTTTACATTAATACTACTGTAATTAGTACACAGTCTATTATTACTGACTAAATGTGATTTCTCTAAAGTGTGGTTTTTCTGGAGGCTTGCAAAAGTTTGTGATTGCTGATAAGATATTTTAGATTTTTTTTAATGCTATTGAAAGAAGTCTCTTATGCTCACCAAGGCTGCATTAATTTGATGAAATATACAAAAAAAGAGTAAAGTTTTGAAATAATATTACAATTAAAATAACTGTTTTCTATTTTAATATATTTTAAAATGTAATTTATTCCTGTGATGCAAAGCTGAATTTTCAGCAGCCATTACTCCAGTTTTCAGTGATTCTTTAGAAATCATTCTGATATGCTGATTTGCTCATTGCATTCATTCATTCATTCATTTTTGTGAAAAAAAAAAAAAAATTCAGAATTGATTAAAGCAGCACTATGTAACTTTTTCTGTGTTCAAAATTTGCAAAATGTATATTATGAGCAAGTACATCATGAATTCATCTTCCAAACCACGTTTTTGTCTTATCCCGAATGACTACGGTACACTTATAATAAGTGCTTATATTTGGACTATTGTAGCCTGGTCGGGTCGTCACCGCTGCGGAGTAACACATACCTGCGTGAATCGCCATAGACATAAACTTAGAGAAGTAGCTCCGGTTAGAATGTTCTTCCGCGAGATGCGTGCGGTTCTGTTTATTAACCGCTAGAGCACCAAAAGTTACATAGTGCTGCTTTAATACAACAGCATTTTTTGTAACAATATTATAGTCTTTACTGTCACTTTTGCTCAATTTAATATGCCCTTGCTGATTAAAAGTATACTTTTGTTTAAAAAAATAAAGTATTTTAAACAGTATACGTATTAGAAATCTGATAATGTTGGTGTGTTTGTGTCCTTCAGGAGGCCTTGCACAGAGAGCAGATGCTGGAGCAGAAATTGGCCACTTTACAGAGGCTGCTTTACAGCATTATTAGAAGCATCAGAGAGCAGCTGGCAGGTACATCACACATCGCAATTAAAGAGAGACCATTATTAATTATTCAGTACAGATGGCTGTTTATAGCCATGTTTAGTAGTGCTCAGAATATTTTACAATTATGACTGTTTGTTCCGCTATACTTCTGTATTTGTCATGTTATCAAGGTCTGTTTATGTATCTTTACAGGCTTTAATCGATGAAGACCGGTTACTCTCTAGATTGGAGGTGATGGGAAATCAGTTGCAAGCTTATTCAAAAGTAAGGCCTGTGTTTGCTTTGAGTATTTGGATGTGTGCTCACAGAATATAGTTCCTGTTTCACCAAAGCATGTTGTTTCCTCAGAACCAAACAGAAGACAGTATCCGAAAGGAGCTTGTAGCCTTAACAGAGGACAAACACAATTATGAGACGACAGCCAAAGAGTCCCTGAGGCGGGTCCTTCAGGAGAAAATCGAGGTGGTCAGGAAGCTGTCAGAGGTGGAGGTAAAAACACTGCAAAAGCTGAATTTTCAGCATCATAACTCCAGTCTTCAGTGTCACATAATCCTTCAGAAATCATTTTAATATGCTGATTTGCTGCTCAAGAAAAAGCAATATGCATCTTAAAGTCTATCCATATAGATTTTACCATGATAAAGATGTAAAGCATCATACCCAGTTATATCCATTACATGTTTTCTGTTGCATTTGTTTTACTCAATTATCTTTTTTATTGCAGAGGAGTTTGAGTAACACAGAGGACGAGTGCACACACCTGAGAGAGATGAACGAACACACACAGGAGGAGCTTAGAGAACTCGCCAACAAATACAATGGAGCAGTCAATGAAATTAAGGATCTCACAGAAAAGATAAAGGCATGTCCGTCGTTCACCCACTGTCCCACATAAAACCTGTTCAATTGCTAAACCTTTTAAAAAGATAATTCACCCAAAATGAAAATTTGCTGACAATTTATCATCCTCAGGCCATTCAAGATGTAGATGAGTTTGTTTCTTCATCAGAGTTGGAGAAATGTAGCATTGAATCACTTGCTCACTAATGGATCCTCTGCAGTCAGAATGAGAGTCCAAACAGCTAATAAAAACACCACAATAATTCAAACAGTTGCTTCGGGCTAAAATATGCATCCTCTATCAATAATATTGCTTTCTCCACTGGAAAAGTCATCTCATCTGAATCAGGAGAGAAATATAGCATGCACAAATAAAGCATGGTTTACAAGCAAAAATTACATTATGGCCGGACGCAGCAGCTTGAAGTTAAAAACATCTTAATGGTGGATTTGTTTCTTACAAACATGCAGCTTTTCACTTCTCAAGATGTTTACTGATGGACTGGATTGGTGTGGATTACTGTGATGTTTTTATCAGCTGTTTGGACTTTCATTCTGACGGCACCCATTCACTGCAGAGGATCCGCTGGTGAGCAAGTGATGTAATGCTGCATTTCTCCAAATCTGATGAAGAAACAAACTCACCTACATAATGGACGGCCTGAGTTTGAGTAAACCTTCAGAAAATGTTCATTTTTGGACAAACTGTTCCATTAATTTTCTCAATGTTTGCATTTAGTTGGCAGAGGGCAAACACGAGGAGCTCACTCAGAAAGGTCTGAACGAGAAGAAAGAGCTACAGCTGAAGATTGAAGAGATGGAGGAGAAAGAACAGGCACTTCAAGCTCGAATCGAAGCTCTGCAGGCGGACAACGACTTCACGAATGAGAGACTAACGGCCCTGCAAGGTAAAACACACAAGCGTTCTTTATTTCTCTCGGTTGAGGACAGTGCACATCCTTATCACGGTGACTAATTAGACAAAACAGCTTGAGGAGGAGCATCTGTCAGTATAGAGCTCTTGTTTTTATTTTTGGTCATCCCAAATCTTCTCGTTGTCGTTTTCCAGTTCGGTTAGAACAGCTGCAGGAGAAAAGCATAAAGGAAAACAACAGTTTAGGTGAGTTGGAGATGCATGCATCTGCTAGTGTGCTGCTAACCTTGCATCACCTCCTTGACTAATTCAGCATGGGAGCTCGCCTTTGGTTGCCTGTTTTTCATTTTTCGTTCTGTCCCTCTTTCTTTCTGTCTGTCCGGCTTTGCTTACGTTCTGTCTCGAAGGCCTTGAACTTTTGCATTGAGCATGTGTGTTCAAGTCTACACCTCTGTATACAGTTTAAGACGTTTTCCCCCTCATTTGGCCGTTTCTCACCATATTCACTTATTTCTCAGTGCAGGAGGGAGGTAGTTTTAACAATCTGAGGTGGTTGTCCTGTTAAGTTATTTATACTAGGTTTCTTGCTTGATAATAAAGTTGTGAATGTTCAGGACCTATTTTAATCTGCCACGTTGCTAATTATTGATATTATTAATATCATGTAGTCACTGTTTAATTAGGTTTGGCACTAAACTCTGCAGGAAGATTAGACACCCCTGGTGTCTATGTAGTTAGTACACAGCAAAGCACTAGGGTTTGAAATGGAGCCCAAGAATCGCTTGGTTATTTATATTCCTGAACTGATTTCTAGTACTATATTCTCTGGCAATAATATGAGTCAAATGAAACTACTGGTGTGGTGCGCCACAGACCACAAACCTCTAGGCAAAGACGTTTCGCTCGCTGAAATGTCCTTTTATCATTCATTTCCTTGAAATATCCTGGTCTCAGGAATTATTAGGATAGCGTAACATGGGGTTTTTGCTTCAATAAGACCTTTGTAGAGAACATCAGCCTGTGCAAAGCCGAAATTGACTGAAAACTTCAAAGATGCTGTCGTTGGTGGTTAATCCAAGAGTGATGCGCATGTCATTACACGTTGTTTTGCTGTAAGAGCATAACTGTACAGGAAACTGACTTGAAGCTTTTATAATAGGGCAGTCAGATAGGAAACTATGGAAGATTATAGAGCTGCACGATTTGGTGGAAAACGCGATTTTTCTGATTTAAAAAAAAAAAGTGGTTGCGATTGAATTTTTTTTTTTTTTTTAGTTAATTTAGTTTATTTTTAGTTAGTTTCTGGCTTTATGTGCTTTGTGTAGGGCTGCACAGTTTGGCAAAAAAAAAAAAAAGATTATTTATCAATATGAGTATAAAATAATACTAATACTATTGCTACTAATAATACAGTAATAATCATCATAATCACAATATTAAAATTACAATATTAATATGTGACCCTGGACCACAAAACCCATCTTAAGTTGCTGGGGTATATTTTTAGCAATAGCCAAAAATACATTGTATGGGTCAAAATTATTGATTTTTCTTTTATGTCAAAAATCATTAGGATATTAAGTAAAGATCATGTTCCATGAAGATATTTTGTAAATTTCCTACTGTAATTATATCAAAACTTAATTTTTAATTAGTAATATGCATTGCCAAGAACTTCATTTGGACAACTTTAAAGGTGATTTTCACAGTATTTTGATTTTTTTGCACCCTTAGATTCCAGATTTTCAAGTAGTAGTATCTCGGCCAAAAATTGTCCTATCCTAACAAACCATACATCAATGGAAAGCTTATTTATTCAGCTTTCAGGTGATTTATAAATCTCAATTTTGAAAAATTGACACTTATGACTGGTTTGGTGGTCCAGGGTCACATATGTATAACATTCTTCATTTCCTTTTCAAACATTAAACAATAAAGCTTTTATTTAGAATTTTTTTTTTTTTTTTTTTTAGAAAATTCAAGACAAAATCAGTATTTTTGAAACTTAAGGAGTGGAATCTTCTACAAAAACGTTTTATTGTTGTTATTTTAAATTAAATTTTTTACATTATCTTTCAATTATTTTTCTTGTCTTTTTTTTTTTTTTTTTTTTTTTTGGAGTTTTTATTATGAGTTCCAGGTTTACTGTGCCTGTTTGTTTGGCTACAAAATATATCAGTATAACTTAAATAATATTAATAATAATAATAATAATAATCATCATCATCACCAGGTAGTAGTAGTAATTTTTCTACTAAATAAACAAAATTATAAGGATTACTATTGTAATAATGCTGTAATATTTCACTGTAAAATAAAAAAAATCAAATATTTAAGTAATATAATAAATATAGTATAGCACAACTAAAAAACTACAACACTAATATTTATAACTGTCTCAATTTAGTTGATTTTAAATGTTAAAATGTGAGGGCTTTAATTAAGATTTTATTTTGAAGATTCCCAGTCAAATTCAATATTTCTGAAATATAGGAGGTGCAATTATCTGCTAAAACATGACCCTTGATTTATCAGTACCAGACCTCCGCAGTGTCGCAGTGTCTGTGCCTGAGGTGACAGGTGAACGACAGGTGTCAGTCAGTCTCTTCAGGCTAGTGAGGCGCAGGTCCATGAATAGCTGCAGTCTCCCGTCTGTGTCCTTGTCCCGCCCTCTGCATCTCTGTTTGGTTGCGTCTCATGTTGTATCCTGTAGATCTGGCTTCTGTTTTAATATCATCTGATGCCCCTCGATGTGGGGATTTCTTCCATTTGCTGTTCATTTTAATGGAGGGTTTTTCTTTCTTTGGTAGACCACTTTCTTTTAAAGAGTGGAGGAGACTGCACTTTAATCCAACAGTACATTGAGTGTCAATGTGAGTACACAGCATTCTTTCCAACGTCTTCCTCAGCCGCACTAATGAACCATCTTATGAATGAGCATCAAAGCAGGCAGCAGTTATTGTTGGTTTACTCTGTAAAGTGAGGAAGGTGTTTACAGGGACATGATCTATAGCACTGACCTGCATCATATTTCTGAATATACTTGTTTTTTTATTTTTTATTTGAGGCGCTGTTTTCAAAACATATTGCCTGTTTTGCTCAAGCACGTCACACCTTTTTTAAAAATATGCGTTTTGTAGCATTTTTACTTTTGAGAAGCATTTGTAAGATAAAGTCGTCTTGTATTGTCCTTTAATCAGCAGAAAAACCCCCACAATGATTCCTGTCGTCTTCTGAGCCACATTACAACTATTTGTTCAATTCTTAGCCAGTTTTCACGTGTATTATTAATTCTGCAGACATTATTTTATGCCTAATTTCTGGTTTCTGCTTGTCCATTTTTTTTGTATATTAAAATGACGTTTCGCATGTTTTTTATGTCATTAAAACTAAAACCTAAAACTTTTGACATTTAATTGATTTTGTTATTTTGATAAGTGCACCATTTCTCATCAAAATCTTCATTCTTATTTGATTGTGATGGTTTTTATTGATATTTTTAACTCACCATCATCAAATTAGGTAATATTAGGCCTTTTTTCCCCCAAAAAGCAGGGCTATATCAGAGTTTCAGATTTTATTTATTTATTAATTTTTTGCATTTGCAACCAGTTTAAAGTCTTTTGGCGATACTAGAGAAGTTTTTGTGTCCATATGCGGTTTATCAAATATTACCTTAGTAAATTTCATTTTTAGAGTGCATGTTAGTGTTGCATCTTTCTATTGTGTTGTACATGCAACAAGAAATTCACTCTGAACAAATTATTCTTATGAAACGGCTCTTTTTAATACAAAAATATAAAAAAAATCAGTGTTAAATTCAAAAGTGGGTTTGAATCAGACTCCATAAATTATCCAGAACCATTGTTGAGTTCAAAATCATTTTAAACTGAAAAACATTAGCCTAGTTATTGTGTCTTATTAAAAATGCATATTGACAACAGACTTGCGTAATAAAATAATAAATTGTACTTCAGTTTCATAAAAATATTATTGGCTGATGTCTAGCATAGTGAAGCCCAGTCGAATAGTCTGTGGGTGACATGTTGGAAATGTAAAATAAATGCAGCTTCCCCCCCCTATATTAATAGGAAGAAATATGCAGTCATCTCTGTCAAGTGATTCTGTCATTTGGAGGCTAAATTTGTTTTGTTGTTGAAATTTGTTTGGTGTTTGCTTTGTACTTCAGCTGTCTAGATGGATCTTCCTTAAGCAAACTTGGAAAGTTTTGTTGCTGTTTTATTTGTTTTAAGCGATAAACTTCAACACACCATGCTATATGTGAATGTATTACACTATATTGCAGAACAGAGAGGCTCTCTGGATCTGTTGTATAATCTGAAATCTGTATGTGGAGATCAGATCATAAGCTTTCTCTGAGATTCATATAGTCTCTCAGTACATAAGTGAATATCCTTCTCCAAACTTGACACGGATTCTTAAAGAAAACACTCTTGCATGCCGTCTGTTCTCACTACACCTCCAGCTGACGTGGTTTTTCTCTATTCCTGGGGATTTTCACTCTCACCAGCATGTGTTCTGAAGTCTATGAGCTTCCACTGATGCTTTTCATGTGTCGTTTTTGCTTTGTTCTGTATGTGTGGGGAAAAAAAAAATACAAATGCAGTTTTGTTGCTGCTGATACTGTATTCAGTTGGGCTGCATCAGTGTCATATAATGACTGAGATTTGATATTTAATGCTAAATACTTAATAGAAGCACCAGGTTTGGTTCAGTGAGCATGAAGTCAGATATATTGACATGATTTTTCTCTTTTCTAACCAGCGGTGAGGCAGCTGAAGGAAGTGGTGGACTCATCCATTAACAAGCTGTCCAACTTTGACGGTGAGAACACAGATTGTGTTTTTATCGATTGATTTGTGAAGGCACTAAAGCCTTCACACTTTGGATTTTGGTGAGGTTCATTTGAAGTGAATCATTCGTGGACCTGAAAATGGAGAGGAGACCTGACATGTTTTCCTTTATTTATTCCACAGAAGTCATTGATGCGCATCTTCAGAATAACCAGACGACAGTGGACAACAGCTTGGCCAGTCCAGACAGGCTTAAAGGTATCATCACATTTCTGTCACTTTCATCTAAGTTTGTTTCTTTCTAGATTAAGCTCAGTTATAGAGAACATCACACTGGTATGATGCAATCTGATGCCAATGAAGGCACATGGTTTCACCCCGACTTCTATTTAAAACCAAATTAAACAACTGCGATCTCTGGGTGGCAGGAATGAGCATTATGGTTATTTTTAGCTTTCTCAAAGAGCATGACCAGGTCAGGGTCATTACTGTAATCAGCTCTAATAAGATCACCATCATCAGTAATTATTTTAGCTGTCTATTATTATTATTATTATTATTATTATTATAGGTATACTACTAGGTAATAATATAATAGGTAATAGTAGGTATACTACTTGTTGTAAATTTCATTTACATTTAAAAGAGTCTTTAAGAGAATATATTTGGCCTAATAATAACAGGTTAAAAATAAAGAATATATTTTTTCTATTGACATATTAAAATGTTTAAATCCATTGAGCCTAATAATATTAGATAAAAACCAGACTATTTGTTTTAACCTTTTCGTTTATGCATTCAGCTTAATCATCATCATAATAGCTAAAAAAAAAGCAATTTTTTTTTGTACGTTTTAATAATGTTTAAAACAAACTATTTGTTGTAACTTTTTGATTTACTTTGTAAAACGTTTAAATCTATTGAGCCTAATAATAATAATATTAGTAGATAAAAATAACAACAGCAATTTGTTGTAACTTTTAAAATGTTTAAAAGTATTATAAAAATCTAAAAGAAAAAAAATCTAAATCTAAAAAATGTTTTTGAAATCTATTCTGAACTTTTTTGTTTACAATTTCAAATCTTTCAGCTCATTCTGCCTACTAATAATAATAGGTTAAAAACAAACTTTTCCGGTTACTTTTTAAAATGTTTTAATCCTTTCAGCATAATAATAATAATAATGATGATAATAATAGATAAAAATAACAAAAACTATTTGACGTAACTTTTTTTGTTTACACTTCATGTTTAAATCCTTTCAGCCTAATAATAATGATAATAGATAAAAAATAAACTCTTTTTGTAACTTTTTTTGTTTACACTTTAAAATGTTTGAATACTTCCATCTTAATAATGATGATAATAATAGATCAAAATAACAAACTATTTGTTGTAACTTTTTCGTTTACACATTTAAATGTTTAAATCCTATAATCAGTGCAGAAACAATAGTAAATTCACTCTGGACCAGGTTATAACCCCACAAAAGCTCCTCCGTGTGAATAGAGATGCGACTGATGAGGTGACATTTAGACCTTGACCCTGTCCTCTTTGTGCTGTCCCTCTCTGTCCGACCTTTCCCAGCTGCTGGGACGTCTGACCTTGACCCCCTCAATCCCTTCAGATTAGAGTCTGAGATTACGGCCACACAGATTAGACCATAATTCACTGGTCAACCATTACCTATGATGACATCATTTAGTTTTCATCCATTCAGTCCAGCTGATTCACTGTCCGTTCGCTACACTGTGCTTATTCATGGAACACTGAGTTCTATCATGTGATGTAACAACAGGCAGGGTGGTTTTTCAGGTCATATATTGATTTAAATGTGCAGTGTTTGGCCTGATGTCTGAGAGTAATGGAAATATCTAGACAGTATTGATTAATAATGATTTTCTGATTGACATTTACTTCTTTCATTGAAAAGGTACTGAAAATTTGAAGTGCAGTTCAGTCATATCAGATGATGCATTAGTGCTGGCATGTTACCAGTTTGAGTTTTCTTTAGACAGCTGTCACCTCCTCCTGTTCAAACCCCATTTATAACTCATTTTAGTCCACATGGATACTACAGCAGCGCAAAACTAAATCTGCAACTAGCATGTGACTGTATGTCCCTTTGGAAGCCCAGGTCACTCAAATGACCATGTGTGAGCAATAACTACCACCAGCCAGAGAGGATGAACTACAGGGGGCTCATTCACTGTCTGCTATTGTAGATCGAGAGTAATTGTGACTAAAATATTAACAGCCAACAAACACACACCTGTTTAGATATATATATTGAAGCAGAGAGTCTGGTAAAGGTTGTGATGGCTATGTAAGTATGGATGTTTTAATGTTGTTTTGAGTTATGATTGTGTCCCCCCTCTTCTCTAAGTGGTCTGTTCCGCTCTGCCTCCATAGAAAACCAAATAGACGCTAAAGAGTGCGATATGTCAGATACTCTGAGCCCCAGCAAGGACAAAAGCAGTGACGACACATCAGGTACGTGAAACATGGAGACTTTTTTAATGTATGAATTGCTGTTTTGGTTCCTACAGCTTTCATTTATACACCCCACTTTTTTCCAAATATAATGAATATTATATGAAAAACTTCACTTTATATTTGTCTTAGTTAAGTTATAACATGCAAACGTGGTCTGATTTATTTTTCAAGTTTCTTTTTATTGTTTTGTTTTTTTTTGTTTGATCTGTCATTCCTTTATTTTTAATTTTTGTTTTCTCTTAAATTTGATTTCTTTCTTTCCTTCAATTTATTTTTTTGTTCTTTCCCTTTAGTTTTTTATTATTTTCTTTTTTGTTTTATTTTAATGTTTTCATTTTTCTTTTTCTTTCTTTCTTTCTTTCTTTCTTTCTTTCTTTCTTTCTTTCTTTCTTTCTTTTTTCATGTTTTTATTCTTTCCTTCATTTTATTTTTTGTTTTTGTGTTCATTTGTTTTTCTTTCTTTATTTTTTTAAATTTTTTTTGTTCTTGCCTTTTTAATTTTTTCATATTTTTATTCTTTCATTCCTTCATTTTTTTTTGTTCTTTCTCTTTAATATTCTTTCTTTCTTTCTTTCATTCCAGACGGACAGATGGATGAACAAGAACTGAACGAGCCCCAGAACAGGGTTTCTCTTCTGAAAGGTAATCCCTCCATTCTTTTGTGTGGAAGTTTTCTTTTCAGCTTCCCTGTCTGAAATGCCAGTGCTGATGTGGGTGTGTTTGTGTGATTTGGCTGGCCTGAACTGTTAGTCACCCTCTTTATCTGCACTCATTAGAGCTCAGGGGACTGGCATGCAGCACAACTGTGCAGCATAACAGGGTGTGTTATTCCCCAATCTGACTATATATGGTCTGCATCTGCTGGAGGTGACGGTGTTGGGACCCAAAGGTGTTAGCAGTGGGCTCAAGCCGTCCTCCTGGCAGGTGTCTCAGTGTCGTCCTGGTTTATCTCCCTCCCTCAGATCTTTCCCCTCACCCTACTTTATGTTCCACCGGAGGACAGTCTGGAATGTAAACCAATTACAGCCCAATTAGACACTGAGTGCTTTCACAATGTCACGTACAGCTGCCGCTCAGATGTCTGTCACTCAAAAGAAGGGTTGCTTTGAGCAATACAATACAATGCATCACTCTTTAGTTCCTCCGGAATTCTAAATGTGTTTAGTGTTACATTTGAAAACTTTCAGAGTAACTTTGAACAGATATTCCACCCAAAAATGAAAAATCTTGAATCATTTACTTTCATGTTGTTCTAAAATCTGTATGATGTACTATCTTTTATGGGACACAAAACTCAATGTTTTGATTGAGTATATATGAGTATATTTTATTCAATGGGGTCTCAACATTCTTCAAAATAGCTTTGTGTTATGAAGAGGATAGTATGGAAGCCCGTTTCCGCCACTGAATAAAAAATAAAAAAGGTAATTGCGACACTATCTTGCAATTTTTTCTTTTTTCTCAGAATTGTGTCATATAAACTTGCAATTCTGACTTTTTTTCTCCGAATTGTGAGATATAAACTCGCAATTGCGAGTTATACGTCCAGTTCTGAGGTGTAAAAAAAGACTGATATGTTCTCAGAATTGCGAGTGCTCACAATTCTGACTTAACTCGCAATAGCAAGTTTATATCACACAATTCTGACTTAATTTCTCACAATTGTGAGTTTAAAAGTCAGAATTGCGTGATGTAAACTCACTATTGTGAGTAAAAAAAAAGTCAGAATTGTGAGAGAAAAAGTCGCAAATATTTTTTTTTTTTTTTTTTTTTAATTCAGTGGCG